>OX451216.1:163778595-163969629 GCA_949628195.1 Phasia obesa
AAAACACTGAGTTATTTATCACTCGTATTAAAACTTTACACAAAATTATTTTTTTTTTTTCAAAAACAATATTTTACACAAAAAATATCGCACCAATTAAAAGTTTTAATTATCTTCAGATACAAATTTAATAAGTTTTTTAATTAATTCAATTATATACTTAACTAGCTGTGCCCACACACGTTGTCCTAGCAATATTTTGTTCGATTTTGCTTTGAAAGTAATCCGCACCAAATTTTAAGACTCTTACGTATTTACCTTATATAAAGGTACCTATCCCTGAATAAAATTCTTAAATTCTAAAAATTATTGTAAAGCTATGTAAAAGACAGACAGGAAATGAGTTTCTCATTATTTTAAAACAGTGCCACCTGTTGCGCAACATTGATTAAAATTAAACTGCCTTCAGAAATAAAAGATGTATGCACTGCTTTTTTCCACTTTCTCTTGGAAATAAGATACTTTTGCAGAAAAAAGTATCCTATACTGGAGTCAGGATACTAGGGTGCCTTCTCACAAAATCTTGTTAAAATTCATCCAGTAGTTTTTACTTGATGCGAAGACAATAAAAGAAAGGCAGGCAGGAAATGAGTTACTATTTTGTATATGTATAGATTAAGAAAAAAAAAATAACAATTTTTATTTAATCAATAATTGAATCAATTAAAAATTTAACTAAAAATTTAATGCAGTAATATTTGCCCATGCTAACATATTTAAATTAAAAATTAATTTTTTTACACGATTCAAAAAGTTCTGGACTTTTTTTGCCAAATTTAATTTTTGGGAAATAAGTTCAGATCACAAATTTAGGGGAACTCCCTTTTTGTGCATACAAGCAAATTTACTCATCAGATCAATTGAAATTTAAAATGTTCGGTTTAAACGCAGCCACAGTCAGAACTGTAAAAAATAAATTTCAATTCAGCAATCTGTGATTTCTGGAACGAAACTATCTGTTAAGTCTTCATCATACACTAGAGATGCAGATAAAATACATATTATATGTACATACGTATGTGTATGTGATTTAATATAATAAAAATAAATTCTTGTTCTTAAAAATCCTTGTTTTTCACTTATTTTAATAGGAGAGGAACCAATCACCTATTTTGGCATACGATCAATGTCTTTTTTTACATGGTTGCAATGCCCTTCGCCTGGAGTTTCCAACACCAATTTTTGCGAAAACTTCCTCAGCATATATTAGCAAGAAAAGTTCTTCGTTTTACTCCCAGACTGATGTTATTTGTTTTGTTTATGGCGGTACCGAGGCAGATAAAGTTGTTCAGTACCTCGAAGTTATAGTCACCAACGGCCACATATTGACTCGCTCTTTTTTTTTGTTCGTTAGTAACATAAACTTTGTTTTATCCTCGCTTCATCACTTTCTACGACTCATTTTCGATACTGAAGACTGTTGCAGTTACCCCTCGCACATTGGGCGGACTAGTGATATAAATATTATCGGTATAAGCGAGTAGCAAATGCTTTTTGTAAATTGTGGATGCTCTCTTAACTGCAGCATCACGTAATATGTGTTCCAACAAATATTGCGCGGTGCTGCCTCGTTTGGTATCAAATGTTTCGGAGAGAGGTCTTTTCCAATTTTGACCGATGATCTTGTATCAGTTAGCGTCATTATCAGCTGTGCAGGTAAACCAAATTCAGACATGGCTTTAAATACTTTTGCTCGTAGCTAGTCGACGAAAAGGTGGTATTGCTTTGCCTTTCTTGGGTCTTTTCCAGGATCTGTCGTAATGGAAATATCTGGTCGGTGGTCGATTTAGCAGGTTTTACAAGTGAAAAAAACAGAAAAAGAAATGTAAAACAAAAATATAAAAATAGGTATGAAGGTTAATATAATGCGTCAAATAAAATTAACGATAAACTCCACTTTAGTTCATTACAAATGCAGCTACTGCAAGAAAAGTAGATTTTATATTTTAGTAGTAGAACATATAAAAACGTGTTAAACTTATATGTCTGTTCGAGTTAATGTCATATAAACAGTTTTGCGTATAATTTTCTCTCCTTAAAAAACATTTTGTAATTATAAGACTCCTAGTATGTATGTATGTTTTCGATTGTTTTAATAAGTTTTTTATTTTCTTCGACCCTTAATTTGGTACTTTGAACTCACCTAGTATACATATGTATATACAATTACTACAAATACAAAAGGACTACACTTATATTTTCGTTTCTATTTGTTGAGCAGATTTAATTTTTTTCTTTTGTTTTTCTACTAAACGATAAAAAATCATGTATGTATGTGTGTTTCTTGAAAATATATATATTGCTTTTGTTATATTTTTATACAATTACTTAATATCCTTAATACTTTTCTGTATGTTGTTTTAAGGTTTCATATGTAGGTCTGTTGTCTAGCACACATACATATAAAATAAAGATTAATTCATTGTGTTCTAATCTTGATGCCATGTTCTAATTTTTATGGAATTGTGTGTGTGTGTGTGTAGGTATAAGCGTATGTTAAGGATAATTGCGTTTGAGTATGTGCAACTTTTATGTTCAAAGTGTTTTTTTATGGTTTACATTTTCTTTTTATCTAATGCGAGAATCTTTGCTTTAACACTATATTGTTTTTCAGCTTTATTGTTATTCTGTGTCTTGTGTTGTTGGCCATAAACAATTAGTTAACTAGATGTTTAACAAATTCTAGTACTGAACTGAAATTAATCAATAAAACACAAAGCTTAACTTACACATTTAAAGTAAAATATGAGACCATCAGCGCAAAAATGGTGTATCCCACATTTTTTGTTAGTTTAACGTTCTGGTGTTACTTACAGGCCTTACATTACCAACTACCAATACAAGAGTACAATAGGCCACCTTTTGGTATTCAAAAGCAGAGCTGACAAATGGTTTGGGCATAGAGCATAATATAACAAAATTATAAAGCAAAATTGGTGCAAGTCGAAGACACCTTCGATCTTGTTTGCTTTACTTCTGTGACCACTAAAAAAGTAGGAATATAAAGTTCTTATTAATTTTTCAGTATGTTATATCTCACCTGGACTTTACTATAGAAGAAGTCATGGAAGCTTCCAGTATCATCTAGCTAAGATGAAAATCGAAGAAGATGATACTTGTAGAACTGGAAGACACTGAGACGGTAGCTCACATTGTGTGTAAATGTCCAGTACTGTCTAGCCTAAGACAGGATCACGGACAGAAGCTTGTTAAATGAGGAACTAAGGCTTGAGCAAATGCTAGCAATCACTAGAGACTCCGTGATGAGTAAGAAGGCCGACGGTTACCAGTCGACAGTCTGAAATAACTAAAGTATAGATTAAAGGTTGGTTGTAGCACGTGACTCAATGAGAGTAAGGTTGCCGTAAATTACAAGTGGGTTCGGTATTATCATTGTGGACGGAAGGGGTTCGAAAAGGGATCCAATTAGAAAGTGGTCTGCTTCGATATTCACCCTACATTAATATATATTGAAGAAATAGACCACAATATTCACTATGTGACAAAGATTTTGGTCTAATGGAACAAAAAAAAGTTTTATATACATTCTAGAAAAGGCAAGCGATTCTTTTCTCTCCAAGTCTTCTGAAAAAAAGGTGGAGTGGTGAAGTGGTTAAGAGTTCAGTGAATTAGATTCAATTAAGTAAAACAACAATTTTTAGTGCGTTATAAGTATTCTATCAATGGATATGTCCTCTTTAGACAGTGTCCTCTGAAGTCCGTGTTAAAAAGAGGCTGGCAGTGACCATAACACAACCATATGCATTAGAAGAATCAACTATATTTGAAAAAAAAAATAACAATAAGGATCTTCTTGAATTATTTTACTTTAATACGCCACATCACACTATTTGTAACAACTTGAATTATAGTATCAGGGAATATTATTATTACAATAAGATAAGTGATGAATAGCTCTTGTACTATTGTTTTGCCTAATTTCTTTATAACCTTGACCCAAAATGGTTTAACTTGTTTAGTATTTTAAGTTGAACCAAAATGTCAGAAATGCAGGAGTTGTGTAAACCACATTTTTAACCTTCATCACAAGTGGAAAGGGATTAAAATGATTAGGCGATGCCGTCTGTCCGTGTTCGGGTACCAGAGGAGGTACAGAAGATTTAAGCCCACCAACCTATCAGGCATAGTTTCGAAAATTTGGGATTGTAATTTAGCAATATCACATCAATGCTTTTTCACTCGCAAGGAGTACATACAGATATCCGGGGATGAATAACTTCCTGCGAGAGCCAATTTTCTGTTTATTATTAGGTTGGTAAGGTTTGTCTGTTTTGATTTGTATTAAAGGCCTTAACAGAAATACATATAGAAATATCCAATAGCCCCACTGGGTGCCCAATGGCAACCAGGAGCAATCAATAGTCCCATTAGTAGGGGATCAATATGAAGAGATTTTTTTGCTTTAGTCTGACCATTCTAACGCAATATACATATATAGATTGCAGGAATATATATATATATATATATATATATATATATATATATATATATATATATATATATATTTTACATTTGTTTGCAAAATTTTTTGTAAATGTTTTATTTTTTTTTTTTTTTAATTAGGAACTTTCTGAAAAAAAAAAAATATATATATATATATATATAGATATATATTTTGCACAAAGTTCCTAATTAAAAAAAAAATAAAACATTTACAAAAAATTTTGCAAACAAATTTAAAAAAAATATTACAAACAAATTTACAAACAATTTTTAAAGAAACATAAGAGGGTAACACAATATTTAGCATTACTATGGTGAAGGGCATGGCCGATATAGCACTCTCACTTGTTTTCCTATAATAATAACTTATTAAATGCAAAAATACACAGAAGAAAAAAATTAAATTAAAAAAAATATTTACCAAATTTAATATTAAAATTTGTTGATCACTAAATTTGGGATTACACAACATTTAGGCTGATGAACACATATACTTAAAAATAAACAAATTTCGATTTATTATATAGATAGTAAAAATTCAGTCATATTTTTAATAAAAAATACCTTTTACATAATTGTTTTGCAAACTGTAAATAACAGCCTTCGTTTCACAAGGACACTAAGACCTGTCTGTTGCATGACGTAAAATAACTAATTTTGCAGCAAAATATGTATACTCTTCTATATAGGAATATATACTTATACACATGATAAATAATATTTTTTATTTTATTTATGTTGAAATTCGAACCATATCTCACTTTATTTTTAAATGTTTCATTCCATTTAAAGTTTTTAAAATTAAAAATTAAATTTTGTAAAGTTAAAATCAGTAATTAAAACAATAGCTGAGAACCAGTGACTTTAATTATACTTAATACTTGTTAATAAGAGATTAATTGATTTGTTTACATCAGTGACATTTTCACAATAGGATTAAGAAAACAACAAAAAATTAAAAAATAATAAAAAAAGAAATAAAATACAATAAAAATCTCAACGTAGTGTGTAAACAACAAGTCAATGATGATGGGGCAAACTAATAATATGAAACAGAGAAATAATAATCCTTTCAAATAGTGTTTTTATTATTGTGTAACCAAAACCCTAAACAGTTCCCAATTATTTGTTCACTTTTTTATCAAGTAAAACAGCAGCAGAGAAAAAAATGTGCGTAAATCTTAACAAGTGGTTTAACAAATTTTAACATTCTTGGCACACAGTGGATATTTTTCAAAGCTGGTTATTTATTTTCTTTTTTTTTTTCTTCTTCATTTTCTCTTCTTTTATTTTATTTGATTTGCTTCTAGCACCCTACATATTAACATGGATTCATTACAATACATTTTTGTATGCACTCGTTTGTTAGTTAGTATTAATAAAAGGGTGTTTTGAGTTCGTTTTGATGGACTGCAAGAGTTTTCTGCTTTTTTTTACATAGCTGTTGCTGTAAATCACTTCAAAACTAATTGGTTTCCGATTTCTTTTCTAACAAGGAGTAAACATTTGCAACATTAAAATAATTTACCCTACAAATTCAACAAAACAAACAGCAAAAAAAACAAACAACTTTTTCATACACAGAGAACAGAACTTAACTGAAGGATAAAAAAACAATAAGTCGTAGATTTAGCTCTTGAGGATATTGGATAAAGTAATAAAACAAATCAAACAGCAGCAAATAATCATCGGAATGTCCTGTTGCGACCATTTGTTTTGTTTATTTTCTCTGCTTCTTTGGGTAATTTTTCTTATCTTTGTCAGTACAAAAGATATTTGTTATGGATTTCTGTGTTTTTTTTTGCTTTAACATTTATAAAAGTTTTTGTTTTTTTATTGCAATTTTTTGTTGGTGGTGAGGTTATAATTTTCCTATGGGTAGTTTAATTAAGCACATAAATAAAAATATTCAAAGAAGGAGAATGGGTTTCAATAAATCTGGTAACGTTAGAGAGAGAGAGAGAGAGAGGACAACAAAATATTTCTAATCAATTTAACTAATGGTGTAATACAAACAACAAAGGCAATAGTAATAGTTGTTTGATTGTAACATTAAATAATAACAATTTATAAAAAATTCTAAGAATTTTTAATACGAGAATTTTATTTTAACAATAGATACACATAATTTCTCTGGTTTGAATTAGAAACACATATATTTTTGATATATATACATGTCTTCCTTCTTCCTTTTCCTTTGTTTCTTATTTTCGGTATTTAAAAGAAACTCCAATACAAAAGACTTCAAATAATAGCAAAGTATTTTAACAACTACTTACTGACTTACTAAGTTGGCGATTACAGAACATTTGTTCCTGTGGCCGAACGTAGAATAGATTTCCAAGCATCTCGATCTTCAGCGCTTTTTCTACAATTTCTGACCGCAAGTTTTGAGATTTCTTCATCAACTTGGTCTTCGTCTTGTGCGTGAACCGTCATCAGGTTCGTCTTCAAATGACTTTCTAGCTAGAGCATCTTCATCCATTCTCACGGCATGACCTAGCCAAAGCAATCGTTGTAATTTGATACGTTTGACTCAATGTCGAAGTCGGAATATAGCTCATACAGGTCGTGGTTAATACGACACTGATATTCTCCGCCAACGCAGATGGGTCCAAAGTTTTAACGAAAAATTTTTCTTTGAAATACTCTGAGTACTGCTTCATCTGCTTTTGCAAGTACCCATGCTTCGACCATATAATCGCACTGGTAATATCAGTGTCTTGTAAAGAGTGATTTTTATCTCTCAAGAGGTTATCTCTCAAGGGCTGCACCGAGGTAGATAAAATCGCTGACTACCTCAAAGTTGTAGTTTTAAACTTCCACTGTCTGCCCGAGTTTTATGGGTGTTTTGTGCATTGACACCATCATTTTGGTTTTATCGCCGTTTACAGCCAGGCCCACTTTGGCAGATTCTTTTTCGTTCTTTTCAATGGTGGCAGTTACCGCTCGCAATGTTCGACAAATGATGTCTATATCGTCAGTGTAAGCGCGTATCATGTGCTCTTTAGTGTATTACATGCCATCTTTGTTCATATTCACATCACCAGGATGATAAGAAGATGACACAATAGACTATCGTCTTGCCTGAAACCTCGTTTGGTACTAAAGGACTCGGAGAGGTTTTTTCATACCTTAACTGAAGATCACGCATCAGTTAAAGTCATCCGGTACAGCGGTATTAGATTTGCAAGAATGCCAAATGACTTGAACATCTTTGAGCTTATGGGGCTGTCAAAATCAGCATTTTAGTCGACAAATAGATGATAGTTTTCGATATGTGTTTTTGGTTCTTTTCCATGATTTGACGTAAGGTAAATATCTGGTCGGTGGTGGATTTGGCAGGTCTAAAGCCACATTGATTGGCCTAATTAAGTCGATAACTTTAAATTTTAATCATTCACACAGTACGCTGCAATATATTTTATATGCAATGGGAAGGAGACTTATATCGGGTATGTGTTTAAAATATTTTAGTGCGCAATAGTTTTTAAAATACCCCACTTCAAAAATAAAAGGGTGTGTTGAAAATATAACCGTGTTGAAAATATCCCAGTTTTAAACCGAAAATGTAAGTACCGTTAAACCGGATATTGCTGGTTTTTCTCCAATTTCTCTTGGAAATGAGATATGTTTGCCGAAAAAACTATACTATATTGGGATCAGGATACTTAGTTACCTCCTCACAAAATTATGTTAAATGCCATTGAGTAGTTTTTACGTAATGCGAACACAAGTGAAAAGCAGATAGACAGACGGAAATTAGTTACTATTATTTTATTATGTATGTACAGATTAATATTTTTTTAATTTAAATTTAATTTAATTGCAAGAATTTCCATCTTGGTACCAGCAATTGCTACTTCAAATGTACAAAGTGAGCAAGTAATGTGCTTGTAATTGTATTCATAAGGTTTTTTTGTTCTTGGGTTTTAATTTATTACAAAATATAATCAATTAAATTTTTATTGTGTTTAAGCTTTATCTTTGATGCTAAAAAAATTAAACATATTAAAGACTTGTTCTCTTTATACATAACCTGAAGCAAGAAATATTTAAATATTTATAATACCTCAATACTTAAATTAAAATTTTAATCAAACAGCATTTATTTCTTTTAAATACTACCTATCAAATCTATTGGGCTTATTAAAGACTTAAACAGTTGAGATTTTTCCATTTTACCATTTCCCATTGGAATTAGTTTTTTGAAAAATCCATTAAATGAAAATATAAAACTCCCATAAAAAGAAAGCAGCAGCATTATTAACTTGAACGTAAAAAAAAGAATTATAGAAAAGGAAAGTGTAATAAAAAACCCTATCAAGCATTTAGTGAGAACCATTTATCAATTTCTTTTATTTTATTTTATATTATATACGACTTTAATGCACCTGCATGGGGTACACTGAAGAATATTTTTTTAAAATGGAACTAACGAAAAATAAAAATAAAAATATGTATTAAAAAATAAGTTAAAAATAATTACGTAAAAACAACAGGTGGTTCTTTCGACACAAATACAGGATACAAACTCAATGTGAAATTACTAAAGCAGCTTCATTGTTTCGAAACGTAGTATTGGGCTTTAAATTTAATGGCCATAAAGTAGCTTTGCACAGCAGATAGCAATGAGTGCTGTATGTTGAAACATTATTATTATAAAATATAAAACATAAAATAAATCACAAGTTAACAGAGAGCGCAAGAGAGCCGAATGGAAACTTTGTAATGTAGAAGTTGGAGAAGAAGATTTTTTATTTTATTTACATGCGTATGTTATTTTGTTAGTATCAAAGTATAAAAATGTTTTAAATGTTGTGAATATTAATAACTAACAAAAAAATCATAGAAAAATGTTTTAACATAAGGATATCTACGTACATATATTTTAAGGGATGCTGAACATTTATTCATTGTTATTTTATGGTTACGAAAAAAAAAACAATAATATAATATTTGTACAAAAAAGAGAAAGTTGAAATATTTAAATAATTTCCATATATTTTATTAATTTTAGTAAACGTATTCGTTCATACATACATACATTCATACATACATACATACATACATACATACATACATACATACATACATACATACATACATACGGCTACAATTAATTTTGAGTTATGTCAATCTTATCTGTGAATTATAAAAAAATAATATGTGCCATTTTTAATCACGCAGAATAATGCTAAAATATGAAAAAAATTAAGTATATAATACAAATAGTAAAGTGTTAAAACAAAAAAAAAATTATTCACAATATTTTCATACAAAAGTAGTGAAACGTGATCATTGAAACCATTTTTTAATTTAAGATACAAAAAAATTCGAACAAAAATTGTAAAAAGACTTGATACATCACTCTGATAGCAGGTTATAAATGAAACATATAATTTATTTATTTTATTTATATAATTAATTTTTATAACCTTCACCACAGGTGGAAAGGGTTTGTCATTCCGTAGGTTATTTCTACAATATTTATTTCCGACCCCATAAAGTATATATATTCTGGATCCTTATACATAGATAAGTTGATGCAGCGATTCTCGTCTGTCCGTCTGTGTTCGGGTTGAAATCAAATTTGCCAAGGCACCAGCAGATATACAAACAATTTAAGCCCACTAATCTGCCAGGCATAGTTTCAAAAATTGTTCTATTGCATTTCAGCAATATCAGACCATTCTATTCGAAGCTGCGAGCAATATATGTTTTCACATTTTTCAAGTTGTTTTTATTTCTTTCTTTTGTTATGATTTTCGTTTGTCTTTTTTTGTTACTAAATATTAGACGGCGAGCAATAGATCGCATACTGATCTCTGATGGCAATAACCCCTTAGAAGGGGCGATTTTGTGTTTGTTTTTGGGTTGATTGGATTTTTCTGCTTTTATTTGTATTAGAAGGCTTTATTTTAAATGTTTTTCTCATTTAGTCTGAACATTCTAAGGCTAAAGAGATTACAGGACGGCTTGATGAAGTCCAGGGGGTGGGCGACTAGCCCTTTTCGGGAGGAGGTGATTATTTGGGATTAATATTGAGTTCGTTTTTCTTCAGTTTCGTCGTTTTTATTTTGCTTGATTGATCCTTTTAGTACCAATGATTTCAGCACGTACCACCAGAAGCCAGGCGGTCAGAATCCCCTTCAAGTAGTACGGCAATATGGGATTTTTTTCTTCTGGTTTTTGCCTTTTTTGCTTCGATTATGGTTACACATAAAAGACTCAGCTGCGACCAACGGTCAACAAGGGGTACCGGGGGTGTGTCAATATAGGTTTCGCTTTTTTAAATTTTTAATAATTTATTTGCTTTCGTCTTACCATTGCAGGCCTTATGAATGTAGGTTGGTCGTATAGTGGTAGGTTAAACGGTAATCATCGTGGTGAAGTGTACATAAGATTCGGCAGGGCCGAATATAGCACTCTTTTTTATTTAATACTAAAATGGCTCAATAAATTTGATGTTATTATTCATTAACATGAAATTTTTAAAGAGGATTAAATTATGTATACAACATGTAAATATTTGTTTTTACCTTTGTAAACACTTATAATTATTTAGACAACTAGAAAAATAAAAATAAATTTAAGATTTTGATTACATGTTTGATTGATGCATTTCCATATGAAATTAACTATGCTTTTTATAAACGTTTTAATATGAAATTATGATTTTCAATTTCAATTAATTTAGATTTTACAAAATTATAGCTATTTTACTTTAACCCTAAGAAAATTTTTTTTAGATTTTATTTATTTACAAGAAATGATGAAATTTAAATTACATTCAGACATAAATTTTTTCGTTGCCTTAAATAATCTGTAGAAATTATTTAGTTTTCCCAGAAAATAAAGTGTAAAAAATAAGTAAAATAAATTAGTGAAAAGAACAACAAGGTGTTTGACCAAGGAAATTAATAAGATAAGATGCAAAATGCGTTAATGTAAATGTAAACCCTCGTTAATTAATTCTAACCGGCAAAAAAAACAAACATAAAAATTTTAATTATTCTATGAAAGATTGATAACAACCACTAAAGTTTGTTTGACTTTTTAAGAACACAACAACAACAAAATTATGTAAATATTCTTAGAATAAGATTTTTTGGATTATTTTTTAACACAGAGAAAAAGTATACGTTCCATTTATCTGGCTGTTAATGAACAAATTTATGGAAATATTATAAAATCACTAAAAGCTAGAAACAAAAGAATATTTAATATAAAAAATTCTAGGGAAAGTTTATGAAACTAGTATATGAATCCAGTACTTAGAATTTTTTTTTTTTATTTTTATGTTAAAACAACCTCAATATTAAAGCGTGAAAATAAGTTGTAGTCGTGATGTTACATTTTCGTCTCTTTTAAAGTCTCCTTTTTCATGAAAAATTAGGATGAACCCTGATTAGATTCCTAATAGCGAGAATTTTGGCATTATATATCTATAACGATTATAGTAACCAATCAAATCATTGGGAAAGGATCTTAATAAATCAATAATATGTCATTTTCCCTGTATTATGAAAAAACCTCAAGAAAAAAGTTTTACTTTTTGCAATCTGTTACCAACACTGTCAATAAAAAACGCAGCAGTTTATAAAACATAAAATAAGTTTATTGCTGCATCTTCTTCATACTTCTGTAGACTTGTGCTCGTAATCAAATAAGGCTTATAGCACTCATTTTCGTAGTGGTTATTTATTCTTAATACTCAAAACAGTAATTCAATATAATTTACTAGTTTAAGTCATACAAACCCAATTATCCTTTTTTATCTTAAGACAGAGATTTTTTAAAAGGTCTACAAAAATAAAGCAAAACTTCCTTCCACATCTCATGAAATACTTAACGGACAAATGAAAAAATATGTTTTATATAAAAGACACACTTTTACTTTGTCTCTTTATACTTTTTTCTCTTCTTTTGTATTTTTTCACTCTGGAACTACATTAACATCTAATAAATCTTTCACGTCACGTAAACAGTTAAACTTTTGTATACAACCACTAAACACGCATCTAAAGCAGCCCTTTTATCATACGAGAATCTAAGAACCAAAAAAAAAACTTTTTGTAACTTTTTTAAAATTCCTTTCTTTTATCGTTTTTGTATCAGATACTATAAACCACTGCAAATCAATTTGATAATAAAAGTTTTTATGAAAACAAACAAAAAATTGTCCATTTATTATAGATTTTATTTGTGACTGAGACTTTCTTCTTATCGTTGTTTGTTTTGCATGAAAGGGTCTTAATATAATTCTTTATTATGCCTATTATGTTAAGTTTTTTTTTTAAGTGCTAGCACTAGAAGCACACAAAAGACTCTTGAGTAACTGTTAAAACTACATTTTCAAAGATGATAGATAAAGAAAGAGCAGTAATGGCAAAAATGTAGCAACATTTTTAACATTTATTAAGATTATTAAAAGAGCTTTCCAAAACTTGATGTCAAGACTAACCTAATAATAAGTTTTTAAAAATCATTCCGAAATCAATTTCTTATCGAATTTTTGCTACTGCTACTTGCTACGAAGCTACTGATTAAATAAAGTAACCTTAAAGTGGTAACTTTAAGTTTGACTTAGCAAAATCGGAATTTGATGTTATGAGCTGTCAATTAATATTATAATTTTTAAGGAAATAGTATGCGGCATTAAAAATTACAAAATTAATTTTTTTGCATTTTACTTTTTAGAATTACTAAGGGTCTTTTTAAAGCTGTTACAAGTTTGAGAATCTGAACTTTGGTATTTTAGAATATATTTTCAAAAATAAAAATTAATCAGAAAATATGAGCTTTAATCATCTTTGTAAAGGTACCTTGGAAAAAATGTTACGATATTATTATAAAATATTATCTTAATTTGAAGGTTGTATATTTTTGAATCTAGTTAAAAAAAATATTTTTGTTTGTTTAAAAATTTAGCTTAAAAACTCATTAAATAAAACTGGAGTGGCCTACACTCAACTTTACCATACCCAATGGAAACAGATATTTTTATCGATATAATCGAAAATTTAATGATATTCGGTTTGGGGTGTTAAGTAAACTACCCCTTGCCCGCGCCTTCCCGAATACAACCAAAATTTATACAGCTCTTTATCTCCATTAACCAAAGGCACATACTGAATTTCGTTTTAATATGTCATACGGTATGACCTGCAGACCGATCACAAAATTTGGCGGTAAGGAAACTACCCCTTGCCCTCTCCCGATTATTCCCAAACGGTATGACCTGTACAAACTCCACAAAAATAGTGGCATACACACCCACCCACCCACTTTCGAACCCACCCACAGACATCATCGCGAAAATAGTAAAAATGAATTCAGGAGACTTCAATACATATAAATCCGTCGAAATCTCGACCTCGATTTTTTTCATGATTTCTATACTTTACCTTATACTACGTGAAAAAGGTAAAGTAAAAAATTGTTTCAAATGTGTACATACGATTAAAATTAGTCTGTTGGCTCATTATACGTCTGTTGCTCATTTATCGTCTGTTTGCTATTATCTAAAACTCCAATAAGGCTCTCCTGAAAGACTTATGCTCTTATGCCTGGAGAAGCATTTAGAATTTGGTTTCAATTAGACCTGCGCACAGAGGGGTTTTCGATACCAAAAATAGGAATTAATTGAAAAATTACTGTTGTGTGGACCGAATATATTTGTGTACTCAGTAAAATTACACAAAATCCCACATCATTGGTAAAACAAATTTGTTTATGAAAAATACTGTTGTTGAAATATAAACTTTTCAAGTTTGAGTTATTTGATGGTTTTCTTGTTTGCAATAAAAATTTTAATGTTATGAGAAAAGTGAAAATAAAATATATAATAATGAAACTTATAACTTATTATATGTACGTATTTGTACGTACATATACTAACGCGTTTTTGTTATTATGTGTAATTTGAGTAATTCTTCTTAATTTGTTTTCACACGTAACCCTATAATTTAGTGGATTGAGGAAAAAGGTACAAGAAATAGTTGTGAATTATGCCGAATTAAGTAAAAAACTTTTTTTCTACTTAAACTAAATACATTTCTAAAACATTTTTGCACATTTTTAAATTATGTGCAAATATATTGCTGCATTTACTACCTAAGAAGCAATAACATATTATTCTTTCCCGATTTCAAAAAATTTAGGAGCATTTTTCCCAGAAATTTTCTAGGGAAAAATTAAGTGAAGGCATATGTAATATAAAAAATTATTGTTTCTGATCCTGTGCTATCAAATATAAAAAAATAACAGAGAAAAAAAATTTTTTATATTCATTTTTTTAATATTATACATGGTTTTTTTTTTAAATAAATAAATAAAAAGAAAGCAAATAAAATTACATTAAAATAATATTAAAATGTATAAAAGCAAAGGTCAGAAACAGGTTAAGCTACCTGTAATTAATTTGAAATTTTGGCACATATAATTACTTTATATGTGCAGTACCCTTTCCTATGCACCTACCGTGTTATCTTTTCATCCAATTTGATATCCCGTCTTCAAATTAACTCCTATCAAATTTTAAGACTCTTTGTGTTATAGCTTTTTAGATTAGAAATTATTATTAATTACTTTGAATGGAAAGACCCCTTTTCACCAAATTGTTTTCCTAAAGTCGAAGCTTGCTCTCTCTAAGTAATATTGAGGAAACAAAATTCAAAAATTAAAAACATGGAAGTCACCAAGAATTAATCTTTGCATAGAAAACCCCACTGTGCAGCGGTTAAAGAATGCAAATATTTTGTTACCACCCCACTGTGCAGTTTGTTATTTGTAGTTTTTGTGGAAAATAATAAAAGGAACTTAAGCAATTTGTATACAGTTAATAAAGAAGAAGATATGATTGATTTGATTTATTTTATTATTATTTGCTTGTTATTAGTTTTGCTCCTTTTTAAGTATTAATTATAATTATATTATAGAATTATGTTATTGCCTAAAATATCCCGTACTAGATTGTTACGACTGCATCTTCTCGGCTCAGTTGAATCCTTGTGAATAAATGATAAAATACAAATTATTTTTCTTCTATCTAGCGAGAAGACGCAAACCAAGAATTTGAAGCAATAGTAATGAGAAAAGTATTGACGAACAAAATATAAAAATATAAATATAAATACCAAATATATAAAATTTCAAATAGGCCTTAATCGTTTAAAATTAAAGCATTCTTCTGCATTTTGTTTTTATTCTTTTTATATTTTTTTCTAAAAACTGAGAAAGAAATAAAAGAAGGCAACTTACCATAAAAATGGTAATTTGCAATGTTACTGACAATTTAATTTCGAAAAATAACTGACATTATCTTTAGAAAACAACACAACAAATAATATAAACACATAGACAGAACACATGTAGACAGATCCACACAAACAATAAAAACAAAAAAAAAAAAAAAAATTCAACTATAACCTACCATTGCTATAAAGAGAATAGAAATAATATTAAATAAAATAAAATAAAACAAAATGAAATGAAATAAAAGCAACAAACACAATATCAAAATAGACAAGAACTAAGTATAACAACTACTCGTGCCTTAAACACAAAATAGAGCAATTTTTGGTTTCCTGTTTCCGGCGGCGTGCAACAAGCTTCATATCGTATATCAACAACAAGAACAACAATAGCAATACAAAGATGCAAGTGTTTTATAAAATAAGAATAAAAAAAATTAATACTTGCTGCAGTGTATGGTCTGTGTAAATACGAATGATTATATTTCTGTTCAAGTTTTAGTATTATTACTGCTTCAATGGAGGTAGTAGCTGCAACACTTTTGAACTTCAGCGACAATAGCTGCAATATAATAAAATGATGCCAAGATAATGGTTAAAATATTGTTCCACAACAATTTTATAGTTTTTCATGCTAATCTACTATTTTAACTGCAGCAATTTGTGTGCTGTAGTCTTTATAGGAAAACAAAATAAATTTCTTTTACCTCAAAGGTGTTTACAGCTCATAATTGATAAGGAACGAGGTAGCAAAGGGCTGGGATAACTACACTAAATGTTACAACATTCAAAACTGACTTAGCAAGTTTTTTCGTTATTATGTTAGAGTGTCTCTATTAGAGAGTTTTCTCCAAATATGCTCTACTGGTTAATCGCTTATTTTTAAAGTCTTAAATATTTGTAAGATTATTTTTTTTCGAAAAATTGAATTATAATCAACTGATTAAATTATTATTTAATACTTATATTTATTAAATTTCAGTCAACTTAATTTTCTAAAAGTTCTGTTTATGTATTGCAGACGACAAATGTGTCTACGAAAAGGAATCAGGTTTTTGAGTTATTTCTGTACAAATTCTCTAAACGAACTATTCGCCTGCAATACAAACAATTAAACAATTAAAATTTATAACTACCAAGTCAAAATTAACAATGTAAAAAGAAAACTTTTATTTAAATTGTTTAAGCATAAATTGCCATGGCTAAATGGAAGCAATTCAGCAAGCCGTTTCTAACAAACTAGCAAACTGCGAATTTAATATAAATTAAAATAAAATTGCTATCCTTAAGTAGCCCAGGTCGTTGTGGTTCTGCAACTTTTATTTTAATTATTATTAGACGCTTTAATTTCTTTTTTTTCAAATTGAAATTGTTTTACCAAAAAAATTATATATTCAAAATAAAACTCTGGCTAAAATGGACGAAGAAAATGAAGCTATTTGTTGTGAAATAATGAAAACTAATTTAGTGCTACCAGTTGAGAAGGTTGGTGACAAAACCAAAAAGTGCTGAAAAAGAAAAAAGTCTTCAACGAAATGATGTCGCAATGATAAAACTTCAAAAAAAAAAGAACAAATGCTCATGCATACAGAAACGCCCAGTTTTTAATCCAAATAATTTTGTTGGCAAAAGCCATTTTTGTTGTGGCAAAGAGGTAAGAAGTAAGAAGAAAATGTTACAGAAACACACACACGCATAAAATTCCAAGGGAAGCGATTTAACAAAATTACAATGTCATTCTTTTTAAGGATATTTATGTATGAACAAAAAAAAAAAAAGAACAAAAAGTAAAAGAGTTTGTGTGTACAAAATTGCCCTCTTAGTTTTTATTTGAGTAGCTTTACATCATGTGCAACAAGCAGGAAACATGCTGCCATGCTGGTATTACATTTTATAGCGGCTGTTTCCGTTTCCGTTTGACTTGTAGATACGTGTATACTAATAACAATAACTGCAATATAAAGTGTGCACTACAGTATAAAAATCTCCATACATTCACCATTTAAAGCTACAGATAAAATGTTCAGTGCGAGTTGCCGTATTTACATACATACACATGTACGTATAAGAGTAAGTGTGTATGTGCCTATAAATGTGTCAAATAACTAAAAGTTGAGTGCGTGCTTGTATGCGTTTGTGTGTGTTTTGAAAAGAATATACATAATTGTGCAATGTTTGCATATTATTCAGTTTTATTCTACCTGACATTTATAGCCTCTTCTATATTTCCTAATCTCAAAGATATTTTTTATTTCCTAGAATTATATGCATTTTTTTATTGTTAACATTTTTTATTTTCTTAATTTGTTGCCATTTTGTTTACATTTTTAAAATAGAATTCGAAAAAGTAAAAATCACACACAAATTTAAGACATAAAATTATCATTGAGTTTTCATAAGCCGTAAGAATAAACCTTTTCTGCTGACATTATTTCAAGTTGCAGAAAATTTATTGCGGATTCGTAAAGTAAAAAAAAATTGTAAAATATATATGTACAAAAATTACAAAAAAGAGATAACTACAGAGGAATAAGTCTCCTTCTCATCGCATATAAAATACTTTCCAGCTGTGTGAAAGATTAAAATATAAATTTGGCGCGATAATTGGACCATATCAATGTGGCTTTAGATCTGACAAATCCGCCACCGATCAGATATTAACGTTAACTCAAATTATAGAAAAGACTCAAGAAAAACAGATCGACATCTATCATTTCTTTTTCGGCTACAAGGCTGCTTTTGATATGCTCTTGCGCTCAAAGGTGTTTCAAGCCATGTCTGAGTTTGGTATCCTTGAAAAATTAAATCAGTTGTGCAGGAAGACCTCAACTGATACGTGAACTTCAGTTAAAATAGGGAAAAACTCTCGGAGCCCTTTAGTACCAAACGAGGTTTCAGGCAAAGCGATAGTTTATCGTGTAATCTTTTTAACATCCTGCTGGAAAATATTATACGAGATCCGAATATGAAGAGAACTGGCACGCTAAACACTAAACACAACAAGTTACTGACGATATAGACATCATAGGTCGAACATTTCTAGCGGTAACTGCCACATCCGAAAAAATCGAAAAAGAATCTGCCAATGTGGGTCTAGCAGTAAACAGTGATAAAAAATTTAAACATTTGAGGTAGTACCGCCATTAACACAACATCAGTTTTGAGATAATACTGGAAATAGATGCTACTTTGGACTATGGAAGCAGTTTAAAAACAATGCAAAAATCATTCTCTGCAAGACACTGATACTACCGGTGCTATAATATTGTTCCGAAGGATGGGTCCTTGCGATAGCAGATGACGCAGTACTTGAAGTGTTTGAGAGAAAAATTCTTTGTAAAATCTCTTAGCGAAGAATATCGGTGTAGTATGAACCACGAGCCGTATGAGCTATATGCCGACATTGCAATAGTCAAACTTATCAAATTACAACGATAGCATTTACTAGGTCATGTTGTGAGAATTGATAAAGATGCTCCAGCTAGAAAGTCATTTGAATACGAACCTAATGTAGGTTCATGCACAAGAGGAAGAGCAAAACTTGGATGAAAAAATCAGGTTGACGACGACAATCCGAAACTTGGTGTCTGGAATTAAAGAAGAAGCGCAGAAGACAGAGAACCTTGTAAATCTATTCTACGTAAGTAAGTAAACAAATTAAATTACTCGTCTTATGTTAATTTAAGATGACAGAATTTATGACAGATATGACAGAAAAAAATTCGTTCCCTTTTAAAATTGTTCTTTACATTCACTTTTTTAATTGACAAGTGCTTAAAATATTTACGTTCAAGTTAATTAAACGAATAAAGAACGTTGTAACAAACAAAAAAATGTCATTTCAATATTTAATCCTTATTCCAACAAAAAGTTTTAAGAACCTTCAGGACAAATAAAGAAATGAAAAAATATGTTTTAATGAATTTAACATGACATCAATTAAAAAATCTTTTGTTAACAAAAATGAATCTCAAGCAAAATATTTGACAACATGGAAAATAAAGAAAATCCGCTGTCAACTATTTATTTCTTATTATTATTGTCATCAGTATAAACATTACACAAAAAGACTAAAAGAAAGAAAATCTACTGCTCCTTCTGATTCCTGAATATTAATCCTTATATTATGTACATACATACATATGTATGTAGATACAACCACTTGTATTTGTCTGTTAATAAAACTGCTGCTGCCGCTGCTGTATGCAGCTTGTAACAATCCAAAATATATTTTTTAATATTTTTCAGCTTCCAATTTATTTCGGACGTTTTTTTATATATATGTATGTATGTGGCTGTATAAATGTACGTGTAGGTATTGGATATGTAAATATGTTTGAAATATACATGAGCCACCCGCCGCCCAAAAGCAACAATACTTTCTGACGCTACAGCATTATAAGCGCAATTAAAGTCACTTTGGTGTAGCATTGATTATAAAGCGCACACAATTTCTTTGCAAATTTATCTACACAAATTCAAACACCCGCATTCTAACGCCAGCAAAAGAATAAAAAATAAAATATGAATTTCTTGTGCTATTATTACTTTTCATTGATACTTAGTTTTTCACTGCATATCGCAAATCATACTCAAAAAATATTTACAGTACAATAGTGGATGTTGAATAAATTTTAAACAGAATGGAAAAAGATTATTAAATATTATTAAATGCGTTAAAATTAGAGTAACATTCCGTAGCAGATTTGTCCAAGTCATCATCATATCATCAGCTAACACTAAAAAATGAAATTATCAAAAAAAATTTTCTATTATTTTCGTTTTTATTCAATTATTTCTTTGAGGGTCTAGCAGCTTAAAAAAATTAAAAAAAAAAAAATAAATGCTTACAATTTATTATTTGTCTTTTATTTCTAACATTCTTTGTATTCGTTTTGCTTTGACATTTAGTGACAACTATCAAAGTGCAGAAACTTATACATTCATTGTCATTTATTGTCGAGAACTAAAAAATGATAAAAACTAAAAACTCTGCAGTCAATTTCAAAGATATTTTTTGTGTTTTACACAATGATTGGCTTTTAGTGAGACTGTCATTTCTCTATTTTTTTTTTTAATTTTATACAACGAAAAGTGCTTGCATTGATTGTAGATATTTAGAAAATCATTTGTCCAATGTAAGTATAAATTTGTCGAAGATCTAAAAAAATGGTCAAAGAAATAAATTCTTTACTATTTATCACACACTACATGTGTAATTTATATACAAACATTGATCAAATACAAAGCCAGACTGTTCATTGTGAACAAAAAAGTATTAAAACCTTTTAATAATAAATTTCAGAAAAAAGCTACTGGACTTTGGTATTCTTCATATTCAACACCATGTTTCTAGGTAAACGAACTGATTTTAAAAGTTGAATGTACGAGTTTAATTTGAATATTTTGTGTCTTTACACTCATTTTAAAAGCTAAATGTACGAGGTTAATTTGACATTTTCTTAGCTTTTGGATTAAGTTTATTTATTTCTTTGGTGTTTTCTTTTACAACATGGTCTCCTTTACGTTAATTTTCTAAATAACAAAATTTCTCAAGGCTTTTAAAAACGTCGTGACGTTTGTGTTTTTTAAATTTTTTTAAATTTGTAAAATATAGTCCGGTTAAATACATATATATAGCTGGATGTGGAAGCAGTGCGTAGCCCATAGTGACTACACACTTGTATAATTGGGCCTTGTCTTTATTGCTGTACCCATGCAAACGTAAATACAATATTATTTCAAGGACTTTTTCAAAATTTTTTTGTAGTGACTATTTCCAGGGTTGTCAGAAATGGCGATTTCTCGCCAAACGTAGCGACATAGCGAAATGGCGATATTATTTATCGATTTTGTTGGCGATTTTTTATTGACTTTTGGTCAACATTAGAAACTGGAATAAGTAATATAGAAATGGATAATAAAGAAATTAAAGTTATAAAAGTAAATTATTTTTTATATTTAAAGATGATTTTACTTCTGGAAACTCCCGGAATATAAATTTATATAAAGTTTACAAACATCTTTCCATTTTAATATATTTCAGTTCCTTATCACAAACAAAAGATTCCTCGTTTTCAAAGATTTTTATAGATCCTAACATGACTTCGAATGCTTTTATTTATGAACTCTACCCAAACTCATCCGCAGATGGACGCAGATTTCGCATTAGATAACAGGTAACAATAGTAGTGATTTATTGCATATTACTGTTTTTAAAATTTTGTTAATCGTTATGGTTTATGTATTTACTTATGTCAAGCAAAAGGTCTCATCCTTACTAAAAATAACAGTGATTTTCACTGCTGTTTCTCTACTTTATCTTGAAAATAAAATATATTTAAGAACAAAGGTATTCTATATTGGAATTATGATACTAAGGTACCTCCTCACAAAATTTTATTAAAATCCATCCAGTAGTTTTTACGTTATGCGTACACAAAAAAAGGACAGACAGGCAGACAGGAAATGAGTTACTATTTTATTGTATATATGATATTATATGTATGTTATTACTAACGATAATACAAAACACAATGTCGATATTACTTACAAAAAAAATTTGTATACTTTTAAGACAGTATTGTTATTTTTCCAAAAAAAAAAAAAAATTGTTTCTAACAACTACTTTAGTAAATAATCCTGTGTTTATTTGAAAGGTGCAAATGTGTTTTCGCATCTAATACAATAAGGTTATAATCTATACAAAGTGCGATCAAAGCAATTATACTTACTCTATTTACACACGATGTATGCACAACAATGCAAATGGGTTCAACTTCTGAAGAGGAATAGAATGAAAATATAGCAAAGATTTACCACAGGCAAAAAACAATTACAATTACAACGAACTGTCACTCATTTTCGTTTTATAGGAGTTTTTTTTCTACCTCTATAACAATAACGTTATCAGTTGATGTAACAACACCAACAACAACAACAACAACTGTAATATCACCATGGTATAAAATACAGTTATCTGTAGTTACATGTTGATGTGTGTGTGAGTTCAATTTATTTCAATATATGAGTGCTAGTGGTGTGTAGTGCATATGTCATTTTATTTCGTTGACTTCATTGTGTATTTATTTAAATTTTACTCAATTTATTTGCTTTTTTGTTTTTTATTTTTCTCCTGGTAGTTTATTAAATTATTGGCTCGAGTGTTGATAAAGATTGGCGTTTAACTAAAAACTACCGTAGTAACAAGGGCGTATCGTGCATGGGTTTCTTGGTAAAGTTCTTCCACCCTTGCTAAGTAAAGTAATGAGATAAGGGCGCTATTTTAAGCGATTAGTTATGGTGTTTTTTATGTTTCTTTTTAACAGTTGTTTATTAGTATTTCATTTTAGTTCTTTTAAGGGTTCCGTACCCAAAAGTTTAAAACGTAACTCGATTGTTTTCGCTACAATGTCTGTCTGTCTGTCCGTCCGTCTGTTAGCGCTTTCTATCTCTGAAACCGTAATAGGTAGACTCTTGAAATTTTCATAGAAGTTGCCGCAATAGCAACAAATACAAAATTATAGGGTATTTCGATAGCGACGTGTTACTCACGTAGGAGGCATACACTTATAAACTTAGTTCGCTATATAAACAAGTATAAACAAATAAACTTAGAAATTTAAGGGTGTTCAAATAGTGACGTGATTCGCACGTTTATGACCCATAATAGATAGACGCTAGAAACTATAGTTGCTAGCAAAAAATACTAAAACTTAAAAGGTGTTTGGTGTACTATTTGCCTTAATCCTTTTATTGGTTGAGATATATGAGGTAACCACTTAAAACTTGCACACAGTAATTAAGTTATGTTGCCTATATAAATAAGTATAAAAAATTATACCTAAATATTAACGAATATGACTTTAATTTTTTAAAAATGAATAGCAAAAGATATCAAAAAAAAATATATTAAAGGTTTTGCGAAAGTGTCAAATATTTACGTATGTATATAGCCTAATTTTTGAACTGGAACGAGTAGACTCTTCAATTTCTACGCAGATTAAGTATAAATGTGTTCTCTATAACAAAAAAAATTAAAAAAAAAACAAAAGTTAAAGGGTGTTTCTAGAATGACACAATTTTTTTTATATAACCTTATATTTGAACAGTGATAGGATGGCACTTAAAAACACATAAAGATTATATTTCAGAATATCTACTGTAAGAACAAGTAACGAATAAAATTAAACAAAAATAAAAGAGTGTTCCCTAGATGCTGCGAATTTGAGGAATTTGACTTTCCCTTCGAAACGTTATAAACAGACAATTCATATTTACATATGGTATTTAGTACAATGCTTTAGTATAGAATATAATTAAAAATTAAAGGGTGCCCCACAATGCGTGAAAACTTTAACAGCTTGTATTTTTAAAGTTGTACTAAATCTAGTACGTAATCCTACGCATTTGAGTCTGACTAGCATTTGACCGATTTATTTAATATTACTTAAGTAGTTTTTGTAATGACCTAGGAATTTAGGAATTCCTTATTAATTATGTGCTGTATCTTTTGAAGAAGATTTAGTTCTTATTTGCTCAGGTTCCTCTTTTTGATTGTTTTTGTTCGATCTGAACTCGCAAAAACATAAATGTAAAAACAGGAGGCAAACTCTTATCCAAACATTTCTGACGTTAAAAGTAATGATATCAAAATGATTCTCATTTTGAAATCATTAGTTGTTGCTGGCTATAATACAATTATAGTGGCAAGTATTGGACCAAGCTAGAACTTGGTTCTAATTTTCATCTCAGTACTTTTAACTGGCGAACTTTTTGTATGATAATTTTGTCCTCTATCTTATTTATCACTATTAATAGATTTTTTTTTGTTTTACATGTTCCTTGTTGAATAGATGACTTTTTGATCTTCGTTATTGTAAATTATTATACAGTTAAATTATTTTAATCTTTTACTAGAGAAGGGTTCTATATGAGAATATAAAATTATTTTAGAAAAACACCTGTGCCCCTTAGAAGGAACGCTACTGAATAGTACCAAGAATTGTTGAAATTTTCAAAATAAACCGAAAGCAGAAAAATGCCCGAGAACTTTTTAAAAATAACGACAATTAAACAAACAACCCAATAAATTTCTAGAAAGAGAATTATTTTTGTATATTATTCCCTTCACTCGTGTAACAAAAAGAAAAAAAAACACCAATCAATCTGTATAAATATAATTAATTATCACATATGAATTAAATAAAAAGACAAATAAAACTTCTGAATAATACACTTGGCAAGTACACATGTACACATGTCAGATTTATGCGCTTGAGTTGGTGTGAGCGTGATGTATGAGGGCACAAGTTCATTTTGATTTTCATTAGATAAAGACATATATATGATTTAATTACCTTTACTGGACTTTTGTGTAGACTGATGAGTATTTAGATGTTCGATCGAAGGGAAGTGATGAATTTTTATTAAAATTAAATATATTTTATACCTTCAATAAAGCAAGGTATGTAAAGTATCTAATAATATTTATTTGAAATAAAAAAACAATAATTTTTGTATTTATTTTAATAAATAATGTCAGCAAAATAGAAAATATAATAAATTTTTTTAAGCAAAACAAAAGTGGACTTTGTTTATATAATTGTACATAAAAGGTGCCACTAAAGAACCGATTTTATGTCTAATTCATTATTTCTTTGAATAAACAGCACTAAGAAATTTTGTTTTATTTTTTTAATTATAAGAAAATACAATTGCTGCTTTACTTGTTTCTATATTTTGCTGATAGTTAATTGGTAATATAATGGCATTTTAATTTAAGCTGTAAAAATTATTGAAGCACTAATATTAACAATATAATGAAACGAAATAACGAGTGATTTTTAAAGAGCTTGAGAACTTTTTTTTTTAAAAAAACGCATAAAATTTGCAAAATCTCATCGGTTCTTTATTTGAAACGTTAGATTGGTCCATGACATTTACTTTTTGAAGATAATTTCATTTAAATGTTGACCGCGGCTGCGTCTTAGGTGGTCCATTCGGAAAGTCCAATTTTGGGCAACTTTTTCGAGCATTTCGGCCGGAATAGCCCGAATTTCTTCGGAAATGTTGTCTTCCAAAGCTGGAATAGTTGCTGGCTTATTTCTGTAGACTTTAGACTTGACGTAGCCCCACAAAAAATAGTCTAAAGGCGTCAAATCGCATGATCTTGGTGGCCAACTTACCTGTCCATTTCTTGAGATGAATTGTTCTCCGAAGTTTTCCCTCAAAATGGCCATAGAATCGCGAGCTGTGTGGCATGTAGCGCCATCTTGTTGAAACCACATGTCAACCAAGTTCAGTTGTTCCATTTTTGGCAACAAAAAGTTTGTTAGCATCGAACGATAGCGATCGCCATTCACCGTAACGTTGCGTCCAACAGCATCTTTGAAAAAATACGGTCCAATGATTCCACCAGCGTACAAACCACACCAAACAGTGCATTTTTCGGGATGCATGGGCAGTTCTTGAACGGCTTCTGGTTGCTCTTCACTCCAAATGCGGCAATTTTGCTTATTTACGTAGCCATTCAACCAGAAATGAGTCTCATCGCTGAACAAAATTTGTCACATTTGAACATTTCGAACCGAACACTGATTTTGGTAATAAAATTCAATGATTTGCAAGCGTTGCTCGTTAGTAAGTCTATTCATGATGAAATGTCAAAGCATACTGAGCATCTTTCTCTTTGGCACCATGTCTGAAATCTCACGTGATCTGTCAAATACTAATGCATGAAAATCCTAACCTCAAAAAAATCACATTATAAAATTATAGGCGATGTTAACTCAATTTTGACGCTGTATGTATGTATTTATCAATTATTTTTTTTGTATGTCTTTGCTATTATATGTGGTCTTGGCGAAATTATATTTAAAAGAAGAAAAAAAAAAGATTTTTTCACAAATCAAATTAAATGTGTTTTTAAATGTCTAATCTCGGCCCATCCACAAAAAATGAACATAAATTCCATCGTATAATTTCCTAGTACCCATTAAAATAAACTTGGCACTTAATCATTGTGTTGTTTTTTATTTTTTCATTTTCATATTAAAAAGCTGGGAAGTTCCATAAATAAGTTGAGTTGAAAATTGATTTTATTTTACCCGACTTCTTTTTTAGGAGAGTTCTAAAATAAAATATAAATAATTTTCTACGTTTAAAATTTAAGAATAATTGGTTGAGACTGTTATAAAATATATTTCCTGGGATATTTCCAAAAGTTCCAAACTATTCCATAATTTTCTGGAAAGTTGCGTGGTATTCTGGAATGCTGTGAATACTGATCTCGAATACTCTGTGGTTCTCTAGTCTGTTTTAAAATTTTCTAGTTGCCAAATATTATAGGCTTTATTTTTAGAGCATGACCTTAGTATTGGATGGGGGTTTTAATTATTTTTATTTAGTAGGTGGATACCAAAGCAGACCCTTTTCGATTTCCTTTGTTTCTCAATGATTTTTGGTATCCGAATGGAAATTTTTACGAATATATTAATTTCTTGTGCTGCCACTAACCTTTTACTCTCGACTGTAGTGATTTTAGACTGGCGACTGGTAAATATCTCTTCCTCATCACAGTGTCTATGATAATTGCTAACATTTGCTTAAGGCTAAGGTCTTCACAGCATCCACATTTAACATCTGTCTGCCCGTTGTCCTTTTTTAGCTAATTCCAGGCAGTCTGCAAGTATCGTCTTACCTCGATTTTTAACTTGGCCAGATAATACTCGACAGTCCGTGAGCTGTCACTAGCGCAATTAACCATTTGTAGGCACCGAGATTATATGTAAGCTCCTTCTTGGTCTTCCTGCTAACTTGCAATGAAAAGTTCTAGAGTCTTTCGTGGGAATCGAACCGAGAATCCTGGACTGATAGCCTAGAACACTACCTACAATCACACCGAGGAAGCCCTGGATAGGGGTTATCTTTATGGTATCGGGACTAGTTTCTGAGTTTTATCGGTAAATTTATTGTACATTTAATTTCATTTAATTATATATGTATATTTATTAATGTTGCGACAAAAATTATGTGTAACTAAAGCAGTTTATATGCACTAAAGTACAATATGGAACCCCACCAAACATGAATTTTATAAAAATCTTACACACACAAACATGATAAACTTTATGTATATTAAACACACAATCAAACAGCGTGTATTTTCTTTCTTATTTTTCAGTGCTGTTGGCGAATTAATCCCATTGGTAAAATGAATCCTTGAATTAATTACAAAATGTTTCATTGTTTTTTGCTTGAATCTTTATATTTTGTACTCCTTTCGTTATGGAAAAAAAAAATCCGAAAAAGAAAGTAGCAAAGGAAGAAGTAAAGGGAGATTTCCCTGTTATTTATACAAATAGTCTATTGTGGCAAAATATTTCCTTACAACAATATTTCGCAAAGTACCAACACACTTACAGAGTTTTTTTTTAATATAAGTAAGTTCTCGCATGCCTTCTAATTTAACATTTTCACAGTATGAGTATTTAAAATATACAAATTTATATAGATTTAGACAAAAGCCAGTAAAGAGTCATTATTATTATTAAACAACCATATGTGCTGTGTTCTATATATGCATAAGTATATATATACATAGATTTATACATACATATGAATGTTTGCATGTACGTGGGACTAGGGAGTGTGGGTTTTTCGTTTATATTGATAAATTAGTGGCAGTTGAGAAAGCGTTATACGCATTGATTTAATGCCCGACTCTTAATCAAAGTAATTGATTGTGGCACGTTTTTATTTCGTATAAATGTTTTATAGACTTTGTTAAAGATTTAAGTTGATATTTTTTTTATTTAGCATTTGATTTGAAATTTTAGGCAGAAACAATTAATTGCTAAAATAAAAAAGTTTCGTTAATATTATTTTTCAATCAAACATGAATTTTATTTAGTATTTGTTTTTGTTAAACGAAAGCGGTATTGAAAAATTAGTTTTTTTTTCAATTATCGTGATTTATTAAGCATTTAATCAAATTGCTAAAATAATTTTTTATTTTTATTTGCACAAACAACGTTTTCATCAAATAATGTGTATATTATGATAAAAGTAAGTTTGTAGGTATAATGGAACATTTAAATCGTTACTATTTAAATACAAGTTAGGCTAAGTAAGTTCAAATATTTTTATAAGTATTCTTTAACTTCGTCTACGTATTTCTGTTTTAAGAGGTGCGGGGCTTAAAAACACGAGGTATTATTCTGAGGGAGCGGTTGACAAAAGTCTGTTATCGGTGGGTAATACTGCAACTGACTTTCCATGACGTACAAACATAATGAAGTAAAAATTCGAAGTTTTGTGTTGAAGCTGATTTTATTAATTTGCCATATTGGGACTTGTACACCAAAGGACGATCTTGCTTTGTTGATTCTTCTACCAATATCTAAATCCGAACCTCCACCTACATCAAACTCACAGCCCAAATAACAGAAATTGGAAACATTGCTGTAGCTTTGAGCTGAGAAGTAATGACTCATTTATTCAGAATTTTGGTTTTATTGCAGTTTATTTTGAGCCATGTTTTTCGCACCTGAAGCCTAGAGTTATTTCTTTAAGTTATTTCTTTATAGATCGCTTATGTTAAATTGTACAAATAACGACTGATAAGATGCCACTGTATTCCTTGGATTTTACTTTCTACTAAGCGCAGCACATCTACCATCACAACTAGGTGTACAACAAGCAATAAGTGAAGTTATACATCCCTAATGAACTCCAAATTTTACCATAAAAGAGTCAGAATAGCAAGCTATTGTGAAGAACGGAGCATCTGACCTGGTCGTAGCTTTCTTTGATCAGCGATATAAGATTTTCCAGTATTCATCTTCTGTAAAATGCTGACCATATATCATTTTGATTTATGATATCCAACGCTTTTTCGAAGTCAACAAAAAGAAGATAAAGCTTGGAATTAAATTGTACACATTGCTCAATAATGATGCGAGGGGTCTTTATAAGATCGGCGCATGAATAACCATTGCGAAAGCCTGCTTGGCTGATGTTTTGTTCTATGTAAATGTTCCTTTATGCGCGTAAGAATTATTTTTGTTAATAATTTTTGAATAGTTTTCTGCACCTCTCGAGTTGCTACAATTTTTTAAATCTCCTTTCTTAGCGATCTTAACGATAATACCACATTTCCAATCTTTCGGGTAGGAGCTGGTTGCTCAAGCTCTAGCGGTAAGGGTTGAGTCGCTTTTTTAAATTTCTGTTGGTTTACCATCAATACAAGCGGGTTTACTATTCATTTAATAGCTTCTATAATTTCTGACTGACTTGGGCTTATAACGATAAATATATAATGTGAACAATTGAAAAGTGTTCTATTCATCTTTGTAGTTATTCTTGATTAGTATCGAGCAAAAGTCTTTCAGGGATAGAGTGTTCAGATCGAATCTCTTGATTCGATTTGTGATCAGGAAAATAGTGCAAGTATTGCCAGATTTAGATGCATTTTTCAACTCTTCTGTAAGACCATAATTTAAATATTCAATATTGAAAAAATAAAGTTTAAATAAAATATGATGTATTTTTATTCAATTAAAAAACAATTTTTAACATATGGAAGAGTCTGTTGAAATTTAAAGTTTTTTAATCTGTCTCTGTTTTCGTTCAACTTGTCAGAACAGAAATGGGACGTTATTCTAGTTATTAAAAAATTTTACTTTCATTTGCATTTGTCTCGAGCCTTGTATGCACAGGGTATGATCCTTAGATTACTTATATGCAAAAATATATAAATAAAGTAATTAATATTTACATTATTTATTATTTTTTTGTGTAATTAATATTTTTTTGCCTTTAAAAGCTACACAAAAAGGAGTTTACAAAAAGCACGCACTCTAATTAAAAAGGAAATGTACTCAGCATTGTTGGCCATAAAAACAAATGTTTACATATTTCAATACAAATAAAAGTATGTCAGAATCATACAATATATTTGTTCCGTAATAACATAAAGTATGAACTGTTATTTGCAAACGAAACTACTTCTTATACAATCCTTTTAGATATATTTCTATAAGAAACATTTGCACTATACTAAGTTTGTGAGAATGATAATAATCTATACACCCGCTACTTTACACAATTTTTTTAAGTATAACATTAAAATATCTAACTACCAAGAGACACTCTTTCCTTTAACCATTTTTGTTATGCAAAATTATAGATGAGCACACACTAAATCTGGAATATGCGTTTGGGTATTCCTAAAGTTAGTCCTAAAAGCAACCACTTTTCCTTACTTGGCACGGCCTTCGACTACCTTATTCTACTACATACCTTAACATTCCTCTGCAAACTTTAACTGCCATGCCATACTATAAATTTTAATGTGGAAGAAAAGCAAGAAGAGATTACATCATATTTCCGTTTCCGTTAAAACCGTAAAAAAGAAAGACAATAATAATTCTGTATATTTTTATAACTTTTATTCAAGATTCTAGTGGTGTGGGTAAAAGCACATTTGTGTTTGTGTTTTACATATGTCGGCTTGAGATGGTAAAGGTAGGACGGCATAACAAACATATATTCTTATGTATCAACAACAAATACAAAAGTATGTAGAGCATTAACATTTTCAATTATGTATACGCGTTTTGGTGTACACGAACACGTTATGACTGGCACAATACAATGATTTTATATGGTTTTTATATGATAATTTCATATCGCACAACAAAAGGGTTATTTTTATTCATCCGTTTTATTTTTCGTTTCTTTTTATTAGAAGGTAGTTGTAGATGTTACTTGTTTCAAACAATTTTTATTGTTATTGTTGATAATAATATTTGCACGTTACACATTATTATTTTTAAATTCCTATTTAATTCGCTTGCTTGATTTTGCTTATGAACGTATACCTTTGTACAAAAGATGTTAAGTATAGAAATTCTAACTTGATAAAATTTATAATTATTATTTTTAAAAGGAAATTAAACAAATTCTCTACTCGTACGCCACATAATAAATATTAACGATACATTTTAAATGAGTTTTAAAAATGTAAAATTTAAATTAACTTACAGAAGTGTATAAAAAACCTGTAATTTACACTTAAAAACGAAAAACCATGGTTGTTGTATGATCACAACGGGTTTTCTATGGCCCTGACCATGAAAAAATACTGCCAGATTGTTACCATAATTACTTTTCCAAATATTCAGTTTCATTATTTGGTAAAAAAATAAAAAAAATAAATACACATGTTAACAATATTTCTATTGAACACTATCAAATGATCTTTTAGAAGATTTCCTTGAATAAACGAATTTAGCTAGATCTCGTTACAAGCTCCATTAACAATCTGCCATCATGTATGAGCCCTACCTTCCCTCATAACATTCTTCCGTTGCCAAAGATTTTGATGAAACTTTTGTTATTTGATTGAAAATTTTTTATAAAAATTTTATTGAAAATTTTTTATATAAATTGTATCGAAAATTTTTTATATAAATTTTATCGAAAATTTTTTAAAAAAATTTTATCGAAAATTTGTTAAAAAAATTTTATCGAAAATTTTTTTATAAAAATTTTATCGAAATTTTTTTATTATAATACAAGTATTAATAATTTTGAATAAAATGCAATTCTGATCTAATTGCTGTATTATAGTGTGAGAAGCCCTTATATTGCATTGCGAAATTTTCGAAACTACGCCTGGCAGATTGGTGGCCTTAAACATACACTGTTAGAGAAAAGTTGTTGCGTACTTAAAAATATGAGTAAATTGAGATAGAAACAAAAAAAGAGGAAAAAATACGTTTTGTTTTTTTAACTTACAAAAGCTGCAACATGTTTGGTTTAAACTGTACGAGAATTTTAACTACAACCAAGTATTTACACTGCAATAAAATTTAATAATATCGAATTTATAACCATAATACATTATAGTTAAACGTTATTGGTATGTAATCAAACTACGACTAAATGCCAACAGATAATGTTTGATTAAAACATATGATGAATGCTTTTCTAAGAGTTCAGTCTTTCAGTTCAGTGATTTATTTGTAAGCTATTTATTTAAAAATAATAAAAGCAAAAATATATTTATAGTATAGCTTTTTACTATTATAGGGATTGTATACGGGTTGAAAAAAGAATTTATTCAAGTTTTTTTCGAGATCCACATTAATTTTTAGACTGCATTTCTGTATAAAAATTGTTTTATTTTCATTTTAGAAATTAATTTTGTTATAACGCACTATACAGTAGCTACAGTCTATAAATTATTCAACATCCAACATGTATTTAATATTATTATTTAAAATCAATAAGTTTTTGCTAATTATCTAAAACAACAATATTTATTTTTCATTTAATTTTTGTAAAATCCACACCCACAACAGCTAACAAATATGAAACATCTAACGAAGCCTTTAGATATTTTAACGGGAGCGAAAAGCTACAATAGCAGTTTTGACATAAAACATTCATAATTTTATAAAGTACGTACAGGTGTTGAAATTGCAAATAAGTATTTGCATAAATGAGCTAGAGTAGGTGGTGTCTGTGGTGGAAGTATGTGTGGAAAGTCCAGGGACTAAGCTATCCACAAGCTTTTTTGGACAAATAGAAAGCAATTTACATATTGTGTTGCACAGATTATTAAATTATTAGGGATTTAGTTGTTTGCTCTTAACATTTTATATGCTTATCATCAATAGTAATAAGCAACGTATTGACTGTTGCTTTATACGAGTATGTATATATGTATTTCGTAGTGAAATGTTTTCGTAATTGAGTGTGTAAACAAAATGCACAAAAAAGTAAAAATCATATGTTGACTACATGTTTCCCAACAAACGTGCATCGGTGAAGCTGAGCTATTTCTAATTAATTATTTAGACTAAAGTTTATTTCAAACACTTAGTGATGTTAATGATTAGTTCTTAATTGTTCAGTCATTCGCTGTAATATAATATAATGATTTAAATAATTCATTGCCTTTGTATGCCACCAAAACGAAATAATAAAATATAAGTGTTTGTTGGGTTGTGTTGATGATTTTTAATAAATTTTTTTTAATAATAATATTATACTAAAAATTATTTATTATTATAAAAAATATACAAAAATTTATTATAAACGTTAAATTAGTTAATAAAATTGTTGCAATTTAAAACACTCTTCAAAAAATATTATTGTTTCTATCCCTGCAACGTTTAAAATTTTTTACTCATACTTTGCCGTTTTGCACATGACAGATTTTAATTTTCTCCTGACTTAATTTCAATTATTATCGACTTTATTTTGAAACTTTTTAAAAATAGCTTTAAGAATTACGCAGAAATAAACACATGTCACAAAAGCAACATAATCTACCCACACAAATACAATATAATATTTTCTTAGAAAATTATTTTTATATTTAGGTGTTGCGCATAATACTACACATTTGAACACTCAATTGGAAGGAAAATAAAATCTATTCTAATCTCATCAATAAACCTGAAGTGTGTTTGTTTTATTTTTGAGAAGATGGTGTGTTGGCGCTGGTATGCGGTGAACACTAAGAACACTGAATAGAAATATTCGCCAATCTACATCATATATTAAACAACCAAAGTTATTCAAATTAAAGAAATCATAATTGTGTGGAGTATTGTGGAGTGCTTTTGAAAAAAATGAATAATTAAATAAAGATTCTTCAGTTAGATTTTATTGATAAAAACAATGTCTAAAGTCTTTAAAATTTTAGGTTCCAAGGGAGAAACCCTTCAACATAGTACAGATTAGTGTATTTCTTCAGATTGCATAATTTATTAGTTTGGTTTAAGTACGAAAAATATTATTTTTTTTTTCCTTCATCAAATACTAGTTTGGTATTTTTAGTAGCTTAATGTTTATTTATATTTTATGTTTAGTTTATTCCAAAATGCCGAAATTCACGCTCACTGCTTAATCATGTGTGAGTATGTAAATTTTGGTTTTTTTCTGCTTCTTTTCATACATGTGTGAGAGACTAGAAAATATTTTGTGTTCGTTTTTTTATGAGTGAGATGATTTACTTTTTTCCTTTCTATTCAAAAGTAAATGCATGAAAAAATATTTTGTTTTTCAGGCAAGTGCTCATATATGAGAATTTACAATTTTGTTAAAATTTTTATAAATGAAAAGATCGTAGAAAAATGTTTGCATTAAGCATTCGCATATATGTATATATGCACATATTTTGTAATGTGCATTTGCCGGCGTATGTAGTAACAAAGTGTTTCAGAAATATCTTTTAAGAGAAATTTCATAAATGATTACTCATATATGCAAACGTTCTTAAGTGAAAAAAAAACAAAATTTACAAACATTTATTGAAAAAAGCATTTATGGGAATGACCTAATTCCATTTATTCATTATATGAATAAATGAAAAATTCTGAACCCTGGTTTATTTATTTGAAAAAAGTCGAAAAATGTTGTATAATCTTTGTTCCTAAATATTTTTAAGACTTGCTGTGATTTTTCTAAGTTTGTATTTTTGGGCTGGTGGATTTATATTTTCATTTATTCTTTTGCAGAGTGTAAAGGATTGTAAATTTTTGTCTGACAATTTCTTTTTACGTTATCTTTTTTTTCCTTTTTTATATTTTAGAAACAATAGATGGAAATTTTTCCTTATCTTTTTGCCTTTGTGAGTTTTACGTTTATTGTGTGGCAGGAGTTTAAAAGTTGGTGTTTGTTTTACCATGTCCATGTGTGAGTTGTAGTTGCTATTAAAGTGTCAGAGTAAATATTTGTTATTGCATAAGTGTCGTAATCTTAAACTTGCACTAAGATGTGTATACCTATGTATGATTAAACTAGTATTTAATTATAAATTTATAAATACTTTTGGGTTTAATTTTTCTCTAGGAGAATTTAAACAAGAATATTTTTGCCAATTTTTTTTTTCATATTTTTTGTTTTGCTAAACTTAAATTATATTTTAAAATTAGAAATTATTTATATAAAACAAGCACAGTTTTATACTAATTCATAACTTAACTGTTTTTATTTTAATATGTTTTTCATGATGCTTAACCTTTAATGTAAAAAAGAAATATGCAAAGAAAAAGTTTCCTAATGACCAGTTTTTCTTCGCATTAGTTGGTTTAGTTTCTGTTGATACCACAAGGAAACAAGAAATTACAATTGTTGTCAAAAACACTTAAAACCCATTAGCTGGAATTGTTGACACAGAGACAAAGTTGATGTATAAAACGGAGAATGGAAACTTTTGTTAGTTTTTTTTCCTTAGACAACCAAAATTTGCATTATGCATATTATTACAAAGGACATCAAACAAAAAAAATAACTGCAACTACGACAAGCAAAAAAAAACAGGAAAACTAGAATAATAAAAGAAAACACAAAACTGGTAATTCTGCCTATATTAAGGAACATTTAAAATGTAATTCTTTTTATAGCACTATGGGCTAAAAAAAGTTATTTGTTTGCAAGCAAAACATTTGTTACGCCAAAGCCATGCATATACATAAGAAATACCCAGTCTTCTTATTCACTTCAAATAAAGTATTTTGCCCTACAGTGCACATCGTTTTATCCAACAGCAGCTCCTTAAGTATTGCAACAAAAAAAAAAAAAAAAATAATGTTGAAAACAACTCTGCCAAACAGAAGGCAGTTTGAAGTTGAAGGGTCATCAAGTGTCGCTTGAAAACAAAAATACAAGAGAATACACTCATGTACCACTGGCCCTTGTAATATACAGCTAGATGTTCATGTTAAAAATATTCAAGTTGCAAAATTTATAAAAAAAAGTTCCAACTTTCTTTAGGCCCAGCGCAAAACAACAAAAATGTTGGCAAAAATTCTTGTAAAAAAACCAATTAAATGCATTTTCCAAAATTGAAAATTCGGCATAAACTTAACAAAACAAAATAAAATACGATGTTATACTATCTGCAAAGCACTTTAACTTTTAAAATAGCTAGGTTAGAATATGTGATAACTACTGGGTGCGTTTAAGTATAACAGATTTTATAGAGAGAGACTGTTAAAAGAATTGTTTTTTAGTTTAATTTTTTTTTTTTAATTTAATATAAAATATTAATGAGCTTTATTTTTTTAAGACTTAAATAAAGAATTGTAAAAATTCTGTTTCGTTTTAAGTACAAGAAAGTTAATTTAAATAAAGGCTACTTCAAATCTACTTTATGAAAAATTTTATATTTGTTTTCAAAGCACACTTCAAATACACTTTATTTTTATTGCATAAGGGCATTAGCATTTACATCAAAAAGCCGGCTCTACACAATTTTATAGGTTTTTGTGAAACAGTTAACAAATATTTGGTTACTATCTTGATTAAATTCGGCTTAGGAGAGGAGATATTGGCTTTCTTCTGGGCCACTCTAGAGAAATACAAAATAACACAGAAAACGATTTTTGCACCAATGTAAGATTAATTATAGATCGAAATTTAATTAATTTTTTAATTAACTCATTTATATATTTAGTTAAGAACGAAGGGAATAATATTTCAATTAAGTTAATAATTGAATTAATTAAAAACTTAACTAAACTCGTATGTGAAAAAATTAAAACCTTTAATTGGTGCAATAATTTTGTGCTGTAAAAAAATGAAAATATTTTTTTATATTTTTCATCTCTACACAGAAAAAAATATTTCTAGTAATTAAAGTTTTTAATTGGTTTCAGATTATAAAATAAATAAAATTATTGATTTAATTATTTGAAAATTTTTATGTTCTGTTGAAGCAAGTATATATTTGAACCAATCAAAAAATAGTTTGAACATTAATTTTAAACTAATTACAACCTTTAATTGGTGAATTTTTTTTTTCTGTGTAGCCGTTCTTAGATTATTATAATTTTTTGACTTAGTAGTATATTTATTGTTACAATAAAGGATGCAAAAAATAAGAAAAAAAATTGTTAACTTAATCTGCAACATTTTGTAAGGCTTCTAGTGAATAGTTCTACTTCAATCACAAAAAAATATTTAGATTATTTTTGTTTGAGGCATTTTTAATTTAAATTGTTCTTTTATCTTCTTATCACCACGTAATAAAGAAAAAAAAAATATAAAAACCTCATGCTTAATGTTGTAGTTAACTGTTTGTTTGATAATTTTCACAGACAATTCCTTTTTTTTTGCTCTTTGTTATAACTTTCCGACAGTTTTTAATTATTTCTGTAGTATTTTAAGTGCATGCACATTCTAACAATAAAGTTTCTAAATGCTGGCATTTATCTTCATTCTCATCACTCAACCCTTTGTTTTGGGCGGTGATGACAAGCACTTGTGATAAGTTTGCTTGTGTGGAAATAAGAAATTACAAGAATTTCAGTTGCATTTAACTTGACACAAAGTGATTGCCTGCACACATGTGCATTTCTTTAACCTTGTAGGCGTTAAATTTCAAGCAACTTAGTAGAGAGCGGTATATATAGTTTGCAATTAAAGTATACATTTTTTAGCAAATCTACTAAGCACTTTAATGCATATTTAAGGTTTTCCTTTGTTTTAATTTTTCTGTACTTCATTTCCCTGTCATCAATATCATACTAATATTTTCAGCGATCATACGCTATACGAATATTTTTAAGTTTCTTTTTTGTATTGCATAATTTATGTGTCTAATATGTAAAATAGCCATTCAAAATAAAGCTGTGTTCTTGTTTGTATTTTGTGTTTCAGCAACAAGTCGTTTTAATATAAGATAAAAGGCTTGTATTGCTGTTGCCGCAAACAGCAAGTCGTATCGTTTGGAAAAGCTTGTGTGGAAATATCTTTGCACGCCATTCCAAAAATACGTACAAATATATAGACGTGCTTTCACCTCCACACATTGTTTTTAGTTACCTGCATTACATTCTTACATCACATTATAGTGCTAATATTGGATACATGTATTTCGCGCTTACAATTAAAGCGTTGTTAATATGGATACCAGATTTATATTTTAACACTTTTAACATAGTTTTCTGAGAGAGTAGAAAAAAAGGATTTGAAAGTAAATTCAGTAATTTTCTTACAGATTACTTTGTTCATAGAAATAAACCCAGCAACAAACAAGTCACTAAATCCATAAATATTAAGAAGATAAATATGCTTTTCTAATGGTACTTTATCTGATCTATAAATTGGGTATAGTACAGTATATTTTGTTTTTCTTACACTGCTATTATTCGCGAATGAGCAAAATAAAATAATAGTTTCTTGGTATGTATTGCCCAAAACTTCGAGCTTACATTCCTGCACATCCAGACTATCTCAAAAATGGTGTTCAAAAGACTCCTTCTGCAGCTCTCTACATATATGACCATATGATATAATATGACCATATGATCGGACATACATGCCTCAAGTGCCTCGTAATGATGTCCATTAGACACTTTAAGATATTTGAAAAGTTAAACAAGAAGTAGTCATAGATCACCTGTTGTTCTTTTAGTGAAGACCTGTATCATAATAGACAGCTAGAGAAGTAGAATAATAATATTTGCCAGTGCATTTGACGCATTCAGTGGTCATTTGACATTACAAGCCTAGTGTAACGTAAACAACATTTGATTCCAGGCATTAAAGAGAGTCTGTTCACAAAAGTGCCAAAAGCATTTGTTCCAAAATAATTTCCCCAAATATATTTGTTTCTTGTAAATAATAAATGTTTAGAAAAATAGAAAATTGGTATATTACCTCATGTTGTTCATTATATCTCTTCTTTGCACCATGAGGAGGGTATACTACATGTTTTTTATTATATGGTTATTTTCAAAGGGTACCTCGGAGGGCTAGTAAGTAGTGTGGTAGTCTATCTGTCTGGGGTTATTGGTTTGATTCCTACAAAGACTTCAACATTTTTCACTATAAGCTGGCAGGAAGACCAACAAGGAGCTTGAATATAATCTGGGTGCGTACAAATCGTTAACTGAGTAAGTCCAGGTCACGGACTCTCAAGTATTATCTGACCAAGTTAAAAATTGCGCTAATGCGATAAAAAGACTTTAGACCATGGAGATGCTGTGTAGACTCCGTGATGAGGTAGAGTGTCGACATATATTAGTCGCCAGTCTGAAATCACTACAGTCGAGAGTTATAGGCTAGTGACGGCACGAGACTCAATGAAATTTCGAAAATTTACGAAATGAAATTTCCAGTCAGATTAAAGGACGAAGGGAGTCGAAAATGGACTCATAAAGTTAGTGGTCTGCTTCGGTATCCCCCTATAATAAAATAATATATTCAAAAACAATTTAGAAAAGATAACATTGAGATATGAAATGCGTGTAGTTTGTACTTTAATATATTAATAGGAAAATGCTGGTATATTTTTTTATTATTAAAATTTAAATTTTAGGATTTTTTGGCGGTCACACCTTTATATTTTTTTAAATTATTAGTAAATACCGGTGGTTGAAAGGGTCCAAAAACGGGAAGAACTGGGAATCGGTAGCCCCAGAGGGAAAACACCACGTCCCTATGTTCGGTCATTAGTGGGGCTATTCAAGGAATTACGGTGGTGGCTGTGGTTTGAACCTAAATCCTAGCAAGAGCGATTTTAAATATGATGTGCTGCTGACAATGGAGTAGCGAGAGTATAGACAGTCTCCAACTTCTACTTGTATTGCTACGATCATTGATAGATGCATTTTAGTTACTCACTGGTAAGACCATCGTCAGGTTAAGTTAGACACTGACGTAAATCTATATCGTATCTCTCATGTGGTAACTGTCGACCATCTTCCTCTCCAAAAATATATTAAGAATATTACTAATTTCATATTTTTGTATAATAGCAAACAATTTTAAACAATCCTTTTTACACAACTACATTATGTTAAAAGTTTTTGTTTAAATCAATTCAAACAGTTTTCCAAGAATTCTTTCATCTGAAATAGATAGTTTTTTTATCTTTTGACAAAGAAACATAATATCTCTATATTTAAAAATAATTAAAAATCTAAACATGACACATTCACATCCTGGAAAATACAAAAAAAAGAATTAAAAGAATAAATATTAAAAGTAACCCATCAATATTCCTTAGCAAAAAAATGATATTGATTATTATATGTGAAGCTTAAGAACATTTTCTACTTTAATTTTCCAAATGATAATGAGAAGGGGTTTTTTATTTATTATTATTTTTTTTTTTTTGATTTTTTTCTAACTAAAAAAGTCACCTTGTGAAGCTTAAATAAATAATAAATAAATAAATAAAACAAAAACAAAAACTAGTTTATCATTGAGCAAAAGTTAGGTTGATCAATAATTCGAGCTTTTTCAAGTTCTTTTTAAAATGTTCAAGTTAAAATTTAAATTGCTTTAACTTATAATCTAGTGTTTGAATATAAATAAAATTTTTAACTATAAAATTAGCTTTACTGAAAATAAATTAGTTATGTGAAAAATTAAAATGTTAATTAAAACTATAAAAGCCGGGAAAAATTTATGTCAAAAATTTATAGCTTAACAGCGGCAATGAAATCCTTGACACAGTATCCATTTTTGTCTTACTACTCTGAAAATATGAACGATAGCGTCAAAGCAAAAATAAACAGAAAAATTATAAAAATAAAATATGGTTGATCACCGTATTAGTAGTGTAGTTGTTATGCGTCCTATGTTTCAGCAACGAAACAGTGGCTCTTTCAGCGGCTATAGAAAGTGTGACATCTATAGCAAAAGTAATATTAATTCTCAAGTGGCAATACTTTGGCTACATTCCTCTGTAATAAAAATGTCATTTATTACTATCATCACCACAAATGAGGTTTTTATTTATAAAATGAAAACGAAGGATAAAGAAGGATAATAGAAAAAATCTATTACAATTGGAGATCATTAAAAGGAGCAACTGGTTTAAATTTTTTAATATTAAATTTTTATTCTTTTTGTATAAAAAGGTTCAGGGATAAGCAATTACGTTTTTTAATTTAAAATGTTATCGATTTTAAGTATTTACTGCGAAATTGTTATTTGTCATTACTTATAAAGCAAAGACATTTGATTAATTCATTGACCTGAAAAACTTTTTTAGAATTTACACTGAACCAAAAATTTATCTAAATACTGTAAAACTGGGTGGTGTAGAATTGATGAAAAGTAGTTTATTATAAAACAAACAAACTCTTTAGTCAACTCTACACACTATTTTCAAAAAAAAAAATAATTTTATTAAATTCCTGCTATTTAACAAATTTCTTCAACATAACTATTTTTTTTTTCGTTATTTAATAGGGTGTAAATATGATAAAATGTAGTTAAATTAACTAAAATTAAGAAATAATAAATTTTCAAATATTCAATAGTAAAATTATTAATTATTATTCAATTTTCATCTTTAAAAGACCTTTATCACTATAAGATAACAATCTTTAACATAATCTGGAGATAATACTGCATAACATTAATATCCTTGCTTTATTTGTCTTTTAAGAAAAATAAACGAATAAAGTTTTCAGGTCCTGTTGCGATCATTTGATTTGAAATATTTAAAACGAAAGGTTTAAAATACAAAATTTTCATTTTTGTCAACTGAAATAATTTTTAATTTAACGAAATTTTTTAAATTTTAAAACACTCCTTTCATTCTTGTGTATTGAAATTTCTTCAATTTTACTTGCCTTTAATTTTATTCAAGTCAGTGATGCTGGCGGCACCAATGGGCTGAATTTTTATTTTCCAAAAAAAAAAAGTGTACGCTATCGTGAGTTGAGAACGAACTTTTTATGGCCCGAATTAGAAGATATGGATGTGGACTATATGTGGTTTCAATAGGATGGTGCCACTTGCAACACAGCTAACGAAACGATGGCTCTTTTGCGCGACAAATTCAGTGTCGTATTATGTCACGTGGTGGCGATGTCAATTGGCCAATTTGGGGTTATTTGAAAGAAAAAGTGTACGTCGATAAGCAAGCAACAATTCAAGAACTAAAGGATGTGACAATTCGGCACATTAACGGCATATAGCCTTAATAATGCCTCATCGTCATCGAAAGTTTGGGGCATCGGTGTGTCGCCGAAGTCACGGCGGCCATTTGGCCGATATTTTGTTTCATACTTAATTGAACCATCCAATATTATCAAAATAAAAAGAAATGACAATAGTTTCCTAAATATTTTGTGTTTTATTCAAAATCAACATCGGTCCTTTAAAATTTAATCACCCTATAGATGCAGCTTGCAAAAAATTTGACAGCAGTCCTCTTTTAGATAAAATTTAAAATTAACAGTTTTGCATTTAAAGTTACTCATATCGAAACACTAATAGTTATGGAATTATATGTCCTTGTATATAAAATAGATAATAGCATTATTTTATAAAAAGAATTATTTGCGCATCACTTTATTTTCAAATTCTTCTTCTTTTTAAAACCTCTTTTTGGTAAAAATCATATGGCTAGATATATAATAACCTTTATTAAATATTTATATCATAATCCGTTGAAAAGATTTATTGCAGCACTAATTGTAATTGGAGCAGGTAACTGACTGACTGTGTTGTTTGATGTTTAAAAGATTACACCGTCGATAGAGAAGATGCTGGGTTTGAACTTATAAAAGGAAACGAAAGTAAAGTAAAACTACCAACTTTTTGTATGGCATAGGTGTAACAATTCACCAGAAATTCAGGATAAATTGTTCAAATTTATTACACCTTTATAAAAACGATCCAATTCAATGTAGTCACTTTTATTATTAATATTTAAATTGCTGCTTTATATCTTCTAGGTATATAGAAAACAAGATTAATTACATATTTACAATTAGATAAAACCAGTTTGGTAAAATGTTATTCTGTGTATTTGTCCACTATCAATGAGGCTTTATCTTCAAGTCACTGTCTTTTGTACAACATTCGCAAAATGCGGGTTTCACAAATTACCACATACAAACAGAAATCAAAGCCAGACAATTACATAAAATGACTTATAAGTTACTTTGATGTTGTATAAATGAAAATTAAATATCTTAAAATCCCCCTAAAATTAGAGAAAAATTTAAAGACTTTAGAAAAAACATGAGCATTAAAGAAAGAGTTAAATAAATGTAAATATTGCATTTAAAAGTTGGGCCAGTTTGAATTGATTTTACAATAAATAGGCCCTTAAGTAAATATTGAAATAAAAAAAATTCTTGTTAGAATAATGAAATTGAAATATTACATTTAAAAATGCTACGCACCATTTGGAATGTTCCAGTGCATCCCCTTATAAAAATGTAATAAATGTTTGTACATCATATGCACTCTACAAAGCTGTTCATAAAATGTATACAACAAGTTCTACAAACTTAAACCTATTTGATTAAAGCACCAGCGATAGTTCTGGAAATAGTCATAGTATTTGAGGAGTTTATGTAGTAGGATCAGCAGAAGTTGTAGTTGTTGTTTTGGAAGTGGTATCAATGAACATGTACATTATTCAATTTTGGTCTTGGCTTTTCCTGTCTTGTGTATATTATGGCATCTTGTAGTTCATGTTGTTAAACTATCTCTTCAAGTTTGTTGCAACAGCTTAACACACACACACACCCACTCACACACACACCCACTCTCACATATCAATTTACATATACCAATTTGTGCAAATGTTTAAATGGATGCACTACGTCAAGCATTACTTTGTTTTGTATTTTTATGTAGGAAAACTTACAAACTACTCTCATGCATCATATTCTAACATATGTGTAAATTGTTATAAAAATATAACTACTCGTATAAAGAAAGTAAGTGGTAATAAGTTTTAATAAGAAACGAACAAAAATGAAATAAAGCAACAATTACACTCAGTCAAATAACTATAGAACCTTTAACTTATACAAAGCTATAGAATCCCAATGTTGTAACACTACTCTTTGTTTTCAAACCTGATACCCCATGTAACTCTCAGACTTGTTGTCTAAAAGTAAATCTTGTAATTCTGTTTCAATTCCAATTATTTATATTTTCATAGCCTGTAAGCCAAAGAACCGAAGTAGAGCTGCACAAGCTTATTCCGCTTTACTAGTTTTGTGTTTGTATTGTTTGTCAAATACCCTTAGCAGTAAGGATGTAAATAAAAAAGGATTAAATATTATTTAAATATTGAAATTTGATTAATGCGTTTGCCCTTCACAATTCTAGATGCCTTCACTAACTTTTTTGGGCATAGAATAATGACAGCTGTTTTTACCTCATGTGGTGTAATAAATTTCAGTTTTACTTTTCAAAAACGCCTAAGTGGAAGTCCCTAATATGCTCCTACGAGTAACATGGCGGCATGCAATTACAAGTAATGTCTAAGTATTATAAATAATTATTAGATTAATATTCTTAATTACACAAAAATATTAATTGTAATTTTAATCAGGGACTAAATTCAAATTCAAATACTTTTAATTATTAATTGAACATTTTCAATTACTTTTACATATTACATGTAACTGTAATGTTAATTCGGCAATAATCATTAGTTGAAATTAAACAAAATTCAATTATATTCTTAACAATTTACATTACATGTAAATGTAATTGGAATTTTTACATATATTTGGTCGAACATCGGGCATAGGAGCATCCTGGACCAAGTTAGTAAGGAGGTTAAGGAAGGTCACATGCCGATGGAACGCATGAGTAGAAGAAAAATAGTCGGACACTCATTGCGGAAAGCGTTATACGCAATGTGTGTATGTTTCTCTTATGGACGCTAGAGCAGGAACAGGTGTATACTAAGCTGAGCTGAACCTCTCCTGTAGTCTGCGTTTGGGGGAGTACGTCTTCGTTTACCAGGCGGAATTTCTTGCATTAGGTCACTTACTAGAAAGTCGGGTGCATGGAAGAAAGGTTCTATTGTACTTGACAAATAGACTGTTATAAAACGGATGAACGTGTACTCTAGTCTAGTGCTGCAATGTGTTTTAAAGCTTAGCAGAAGTATTACGGTTAATGAGGTACAGCTGGGAATGAAGCGTGAGATCAACTAGCAAAAAGGAGATCTGCTCTGTACTCACAAAACCCGTTAAGGTAGAGGCAACTACATGTAGACAGGCTTAAATAGTGCTTAAAGATCCCCTTGGCAGGAAGGCCAGCAAAGTGCTTAGATATAGTAGAGGCACCTTAAGTTGGATAACTGCGTTAGTGATAGGTCAAGGTAACTTCAAGTATCATCTAACCAATATTAAAATCGAAGAAGATGATACTTCCAGACTATGCCTAGAAAACGCTGAAACGGTAGCGCATATTGTGTGGTAATGTCCAGCACTGGCTAGCATAAGACTTAGCACCTCTGGTAGAAGCTTGATATGTGTGCTTGATATGGGAGAACTAAGCCTTGGACAAATGCTAGCAAACACTAGGGACTTTGTGATGAGGAAGAAGGCCGACAGTTACCAGTCGATAGTCATAAAGTCTAGATTAGAGTATGGTTGTAGCACGTAACTCAGTGAAAGTAAGGTTGCCGTAAATTATAAAGCGGTTTCCTATAATCATCGAGGACGAAGAGGGTCGAAAAGGGACCCATTTAAGAACTGGGCTGGCTTCGATATTCCTCCTACATTAATTTACATATATATAACATATTATTGAAATTGTAATTGATTAAAAACTATAATTGTCATCTCCAAGTCTGATATTCTTAATCGAAGTGAGATTTGGCGACAGGACAATCTAGGACTTCGATGTCATGAGATTACCAGCTTTTATGAATGCATGATTTGTTCTTCTCGAAGACCATAATATGCAGATATTGTCGCAGATTAGGCACTATAAAGTCGGTACAGCTAATTATTGTAAATCCATGACGCCTCCATCAAGTCCTAAGGTTACCACTGCCTAAGTTTATTCTGGAGGCAATTTGTGAATCCTGTCCCAAATTCCGCCAGCATCCATTACAACTATCTGGACCATCAGATTTATTAAAATTTGTTGCAAACTAGTAAAAGTATAATTTAAGGCAATTGTTTTTAAAAAAGTAGAATGAAACGTTAAAAAAGTAGATTGAAACTTTGGAGGTGTAAATTACTAAAACAAAAGTCTTATATTTATTTAACAGAGTATATAACAAATTTACATTGAAGTTTAAATTATTTGCATATTTAAAAGGCAACAAGGTATAGAGCTCTTAAAGAAAGAAGGTAAAGTTTTTACTGCAGTTTACATGTGTACGAAATAAACACCTGATTCAAAGGTAATAGTTTCAACATTAAAAAAAAAAATTTAGAAAATAAAAAATAAGTTTTGTATTAGCAGTAATGTTTTTATTTTGTTTTATAAAGATATCCAAACGTTTTTTTTTCCAAAGGGTATTTAAAAATTCACTAATAAAATTATGATTTCGTAATTAAAAAACCATTTGTTAAAATATTATTAACAAATTCTACTAAAGACGGTGCTGTAGCTCACGTGGTTAGTACGTTGACTACTAAAGCATGCTCACGCGTTCAATACTTAGCCCTGGCAACATTAACTTTTCTGATATGTATTTAATTCTCTTTACAATAATGCAATAATGCATATCACAGATCCCAACTTCGTCGGTATTACCATACTTAGTGCTACTAAAACGTCGGCGAATTAAAATAATTATACATTGGCTATGCTAGCTTTAAAATAATACGCTTACATAACACCAGAGGCGCTGTAACACTGTTCTAAAAATAATCATAACGTGCAGTTGCAGTGTTGCCATAAATGAAGCTTTACTGTCACAGTCACCATCTGCCATCTACTACTATCCCCTTCTAAAAGAAGTAACACGATTAATATAGGCATTATTGTCTGTATAAAAAAATAGATTTTAAATAATCTGAATCGCATAATACTTTTTTTTAATGATAATTATATTAAGCACCAAGAATTGCCATGTAAAATGACTGAAAATATGAACATTGCGCATTTATTCTTAAACGAGCTTCTTTACCCCAGGGTTGTCATTTTATTTAAAGTTTTTATTATTTAATGCAATCAGTAAATAGGCACTTGTAGTACTTGCTATACTGTACCACCTGGTTCAAGAACATGTTGCAATAAGTACGTGATATACGTATGTAGTTTTGCTATAGTTTAGCAAAAATTATTTTACATAAAGTGTGTGTATCTGCACACTTTTAAACCAGCAGCAACACACATTATTCCATCACGTTTTCTTACTGGATAAAGTAAAAATTTAAAAATAAGAAAATGTTATTATGCGCAATACCATTCATAGTATTTATGTTAAATGATTTTTATCCATTTTAGTTTCAATTTAAAGTCTGATGGACTCCTTTAAACTGATTCCTTAAATTGAAGTATAAATATCTTATTGTATTTTTCTGCGATCGATAGTTTAAACAAAAGTACATTTGACAGTTTTGTTTCCCTGTCGTGTTAAGAAAAGTTCAAGAACTCTTAAGCGCTTAAGGGGCAACATGGATTTTTTAATCACACGCTCTCATGCCACTAAAACTTTTCTATGTATGTGACAATAGAGTTTAGCTGTAGGTGTAAAGTAGAGTACATGCTTGTTAAAAGTTAATTAAATGTCGCACGTAACTGTTAACTAAAATATTTTCAAGATTCTACAAGGTAAATTCTTAAAGAAATAAAATAATAATAAACGTAATTGTGCTAGAACTACTGCATAAACTTTTATGCAAACAAAAAGTTTTTTTTGTATTTATTTAAAAAAAAACTTTTAAGTTACTCATACATTAAGTTTTAAAAGTTTCATAAATAAATATTGATACTATAAAATGAAACTGCTAAGAGAAGTTAACAAATTATAAGCTAATTTTGTGTAAAGTTTTAAAGAGATTATTTTTTTTATATGATCCAGTATGTGTTGCATTTTTAAGCTCTGCTAAAACTATATTTGTTAACCTTTCTTAAATAGTTTTTTCATCACTTTAGAATCTATTTATATCATGTATTGATTGTAAAAAATTTTATTTAAATAAATAGTTCTGAAACCGTAAGCAACAGCGAGCAATGAAAAATTAAAATTAATGTAGGGGGAATATAGAAGCAGACGACTCTCTAGGCATCAGATTTGTAATTTACGGCAACCTTACTTTCATTACGATACGTGCTACAACAAGCCTTTAATCTACACTTTAGCGATTTAACTGGTAAATGTCGGCCTTCTTCATCATCACAGAGTCTCTAGTGATTGCTAGCAAGGCTTAGATCTCCAATGGCATTCACATTTAACAAGTTTCTACCAAAGGTCCTAAGTCTTATGCTAGCCAGTGCTGAACATTTACACACAATGTGCGCCACCGTCTCAACGTCTGCCAGGCATAGTCAGCAAGTATCACCTTCTTCGATTTTCATCTTACCTGGATGATACTTGAAGTTTCATTCACCTGTCACTAACGTAGTTATCCAGTTTAAGGTACCTCAAAGCAGCTTGTTGGCCTTCCCACCAAGGGTCTCTTTGCACCATTCGAGTCTGTCTACATGTAGTAGCCTTCTACCTTTTCAGGTTTAGTAAGTTCAGCCTTTGTAGGAACTTCGCTCGTATTAGGCCAATACTCTGGGTTCTGGTCCACAGAAATTCACAGCAGATCTCCTTTTTGCTAGTTGATCTGCTGCAACATTCCCAGCTGTGCCTGTGTGTCGTTTAACCCACATCAATCTTACATAATTAACCTAGGCAGATATGTTAGGTTTTAATACACATTCCAACATTAGACTAGAGTAGACGTTCACTTGCCTCATGCGTTTTATAACCGAGTGGTTTTCAAGTGCAATGAAAACGTTTCTTCCATGCACCTGGCTTTCAGCAGGTGGTGCAACGTATGTAACAAACCAAGTAAATACGCCCGGTAAACGTAGTCGTACTCCCCCAAACGCAGACTACAGGATAGGTTCAGTTCAGCAGTGTATACGCTTGCTTCTATTCTGCAGTGCAAAAGAGAACTATCAGTAGAAGTACTAAAGTCATTCGCCATACATTGTGTATAAGGCCTTCCGCAATAAGTATCCGATGTCGTATTTCGACTATGTTTCTTCTACTCACGAGTTCCATCGCCATTGAACTTCCCTGACCTCCCTTCTAACTTGTCTCGATATACTCTTATGCCCGATGTTTGGCGCAAATCCATGCCACATCTCTTCATATGCAAAGCTGACATTGCAGCCGTTGACCTAAGACCAACCACAGCTATCTCAACAAGGCCTTTGTTGGAGCAGTGCGCATTGCACATACAAGCAGTCCTTTGAACCCAATCGAACTTACCCTTAATTATAATCTGAGAGGCTTTGGCAACCAAACCACAGACGCATAAATTATTATGGGTCGCACCATCAGTGTGAAAATCCAATATGCAGCCTTTGGCCAGATTTCCTACTTACATCCACAAACTCGTTTACACTGATGCAAGATCCTATTTGCCTTCCGTATCTTTAATTCAATATGTTCGTTCCAGATAAGTTCCTTATGCAGAGTAGCGCCAAGATAATTCAACTTCCTTAACAAACTGATTTCAGACCCGAAAACATTAGCAATAAATACTTGTTTAGTGGATAGCGTTATGTTACTGAAATATAATAATTTGCGATATTTAAATGCTCACTTACATATACTTATTTGCGTTTATTTAGAAATTAGTTTAAATACTCAGTTAAACAAATATGTAGAACGAAAAACAAATTCATTAAATAGTTTGAAGTATTTGTTTGATTTAGATATTTTTGTTGTTGTTATAGTACCCAAACTGGAATCCACTGTATGTTTTAGTTATAATTTGTAACTTTATTGAAGATTGAATGTAAATATTTGCACATTTTTAAAACAAACATAATCAATGAAATAATAATAATAACTGTCGATGTGGTGTAAATGCGTACACACACATGTTTACTTGTACAAAACCAATTATCTAAATGATGTAATAAGTGGGATTATTCATAATGAAGTCATATTAAATTCATTTTTATATTTAACTTTTCTGTTTTATATTGTTTAGTTTAAAAGTTGAGTTGATTGAGTTGCATTGTTACACATTTGGAAGAAAGTTAGTGGAAGTTTTAATTTCACTTCGCAATTGTTTAAAAATAAGTGACCGTATTGATAAAAATAATTTTAGTTTAATAAAGGTTTTCTATTATTTTAATTTTATTTTGTTAAATTTTTGGATTTGGGTGTGATGATTATTTCACTTTTCTCTTAAAATTATGTTTATAATATTTAAGCAATAGATTCCAAACAAAGCTGTTACTGATTATTTTTTAAATATACTGCAAATGTTTGCTTTTGTTGTTTATACTTTAACAAAGTGCGGAAATAAATATTTATTTTACACATAATTTGCAAACAACTGAAACGTTAATAATAAATTTCAGATTTTGACACTTAAAGTTTATCGACTTAATTCTGCATTTGCTGTCAGTCTTCTACATTTATCTTAAGAAAATATTTGTTGAATGCATTTTGTTATTTGATACCAAATAATTTAAATAAAAAATTTTAAATAAATATTAAACAATTGTAATATCATTAAAAATTGTTTGTTTTTGCAGTTTCTTTAGATAAAGTTGATTTAAATTTTGTTTTTATTATTTATATTTATTTGATTTATTTTAAAAAAGAGAAAACATAAAATAATCCTTGTTTGTTCATAGATGACAAAACTTCCTTAACAATTATTCAAATTATTATTTTATTCTTGTTTTTATACTTAAATTTTTAAGTATCTTCTTAATTGTATTTTTCCAGTTCATTTTTGAAAAAGGCAACGTAATTGCTTCTATTTTTGCAGGGGGATACCGAAGCAGATCGCTTACTGCATGGGTACTTTTTTCCTTCGTTCTTCAATGATTTTTATTATTCGACTAGAAATTTTTTACGAATACCTAACATTTATTGAGCCTCGTGCTGGCACTAGCCATTTACTCTCGACGGGAGTAATTTCAGACTGGCGATTGGTACATCTTGACATTCTTCCTCTGCGTCTGTGGTAATTCTTAACATTTGGTTAAGGCTAACGTCTCCACAGCATCTTCATATGTATCTCCACGTGGTGCAAAGCCTTTTTATATTAGCTTTTCCCAGCACAGACTTGGATTCTTTGCAAGTATCAACACTTTTATTGAAAACTAGCTGTGCCATTTCTTCAGCGTCCTTGCAATTTTGCTTTGATTTTGCTCTAAAATTCGATTTTGCTTTGAAAGCAATCCACACCAAAGACGATTACTTTTTTTGTGCTTCAGTTATGCTTTATGTATTTTCTTTAAATAAAGTTTATAATTCCTACTGAAATAAGTAAATACGTATAAACAAAAACTGAAGCAGTAACCGATATGCATAGTTTAAGCATATCGGTGAGTGCTTCAGTTATGGTTTATGTATTTACTAAATAAAGGGTCTCATCCTTACTTAAATAAATGCATACTTTCACTGCCTTTTCTCCACTTTCTGTTCGAAATATAAGATATAAAAAGTATCCTATATTGGAATAAGGATACTAAGGTACCTCCTCACAAAACTTTGTTTAAATCCATCCAGTAGTTTTTACGTGATGGGAACACAAATGAAAAGCGGACAGACGAAAATGAGTTACTATTTTTTATATATATAGATATAGATATGTAATGCCTACACGTAACAAGTATTACTTTGAAATCACAAATTAAATAGTTCTTTTATGCACAACATAATAACTCAATTATACCGGAAGGAGTTAATTACATAATGATTACTGCTAATACTGCCTAAGTATATAAATATGACATATAATTAATAAACAAACAGCAATCCAAAAAAATAATTATGTTCTTCTACTTCCTATTTAAATCTCTGTCCATTTAAAATTCAACACATTATTACACATATTATTAAAAAAAAACTTTTTTTCTAATTAAAATTATTTATTTCTAATTAAAATAATTCATTTAATTGTCAGGCATTGTCGTATTAAAAAAATTTCTTCACGAAATTTAAATTTTTATAACAAATAAATTCAACTCAATATTTTCCAGTTGTTGTGGTTTTGATGGCAAATCAATATTTCATATCCATTTGTTGCTTTCTTAAAATTTCGATAGTTTTGGCATTTTATAAATGTTTTTGACACAAGACAGTTTTGACAGTTTTGAAATAAATGTGTTGTAAACACTTGCCTTTTTAATAAATAGTTAAATGGTAGAAAATAAAACGTAAAATAACTTCGCTGGATGAAAAAAGGTAAAAAGTTTTAGGTTAAACAGTATGGATTACTTAAATTCGATAAACATTAAATTGTATCAATAATTTATATTAAAGAATCGGAAAAGCTGATGCTGTAATGAATTTTTATCAAAGACGTAGGAAAAAAAGGGAGGATTAAACACAAATTATTTCATCGGCTATACAAGGCAGTGGTAAGGCTCGTCACCATTTATGATTGTTTCTTGTGATGGCCTACTATAACTCACAGTGTTAACAGAGTGGCCCTCCTGTGTCTGTTAAGATGAAAACCACTTTCTTAGCAGCTATGGAGATGACTTTGAACATTACATTAAAATGTATTATCTTAAATAACAATATTTTTTATCAGCACCACGCTTTATCTTTAAAATGGTATAAAATAATTAAAATTTAACAGAAGACTATTACGCCCTTAACTAAAATAATTATTAATTTGTATATGAATGGTATTAGATATATAAAATAATTTTATTCAATACGTTTTTGTTAACAAATTTCATTTATTCGGATAGAAATTCTTTATTTTGCAAAAGTACAAATAAAACAAATGTCCAACTGTCCAAACATAATAGTTTCTAGATCCATGCAAGTTCATTGTACCCACCTAAAAGTCTTCAATAAGTTGCTTAAGCATTTCACAGACTTTTTGTTCATTTTTTGACATTAGCTTAAGCCAGCTTATGCAGATCATAGTTGGGCCTTAAACCTTGTTAGATTAAGCCAAAAAGCTTCATAAAAACTTTAAACCTAGTTATTTTTTGAGCTCTTGAGTGGATATAGAAGGACCTTATCTAATAAAATATACATATTTGTAACAATATATTAGAGATTTCCTCTCAATTTCTTAATGATTAACTAGAAAATTAAGCGAAACTTGGTACTAAAATGTTCTGTACAACTGAAAATATCTTATACTTTAGGAAAGGATTATATAATCTTTTGCTCTACAATGAAGGATTTACGTAACAGCCAGAGCAGCAAGACTAATATAAATGTTACAAATATGCAGTTTCGATACTAGTTTCTTCAAGGTCTTATTATTGGGTCTAAGGTAGTCTACAACAGGCAACTTTTGCAATAAAGACTGCTTGGCTGGCCACAGACATATTTTAGGTAATGACAACGCGTACTGCCAAGAAAAAGGGCATGCCTTTATTGCCTTAAATGGCAAATATGTATATTTTTCACATCTTGTTTTGGAATATATTCGGCAGTTGCAAACTAATAAAATATTAATGAGTTAAACCAAAGGTTAAGTATGTATGGCAAAACACTTTCAGACATGACTAGAGATCAATTAATAATATTTATTAGTTTTATTACAAGTCATAATGCTTATTTATTTATTTATTTATGTATTTGAGTCTATGGATTCAACATCCTTACAGACATTAAAACAGCACATTATATGTAAATTTAGGTGTTTAAATATAAAATTAGATAAGATTTAATAACATTAACATTAAAATAAATATCAATATATGGTAATCATAATGTTAATGATAATGTTAGGATGAGTTGACGATCATACTTGAAGTTAGTGTAGGCAAGGTGTAGAAAATCGCTGTTCTCTTTAATGAAGGACTTAATTTATTTGGCTTTTATTTCTTTTAGATCCTAACAGTTATTAGAGGTATAGATCTTGACACTTATTAAACGTTGAATGGCGTGAAAAGGATGTGGAAATTAAATAAATAAATAAAACACTATGAGCCATAGTTATCTGTTCCTATATAGAAATTATAGGAACAGCTCGGACTTGATATGCCAACCAGACTGTGAAATCAGGAATTCGAATTTTCACGTTACATCCTTTTTCCTACGAATTTCAAACCTGCGTTATTAAAAATGTTCCAGTTTTACTTGGTCATTGATAAGGCTTATTTTCCCAAAGAGATAATACGATTGAACTGAAGAAAATTGTGTATAAAAAAGAACAAACATTTAGGCGATGGCTGGGTGTAACAGTGTCAGCATATTATAATATATATAGTTATTCTTGTTTAATCTCATAATTTTTAACTTGCTTCACTTTACTATTTCTAAATAAATAAATAATTAATTTGTGTAATTACAATTATGTATTTGCTGTTTTTTTTTATTTTTTATGCCATTACAAATATTTTTAGATTTTGGGAATTTATTCCGCTTTAAAATAAATGAAAATGGCAATTCTATCAGCATACAACTGCTATAATGAGATCTAATAAAACACATTTATCTAAACTTTTATTATAATTGCATTTCTACATGAAGGCAAAAAATATATATTTTTTTTTGACAAACGCAATTGACAGTCATTATGAGCATTTAGTTTTCAACACTACAACAAATCCCAGCAAAACCTTAGATTGCAGTAAGAAAAAATTCACAACATATTTAAGAAAAATAAATATTATTCTAATAGTTTGGAAAGAAGTCAGAAAAATGCAATTCTTAAAAGAAATTTAATTTTAAATAGAATCTTAACTTTCACTCTTAAGTCTTAAATGTAATTTTTAACTGGGGAAAAAAATGACTTGTTATTTATGTAAAACATTTAGTAATATTTAATTTAAACAAATGCATACACTGTAATATTTATGAAACCATTAACTAACATATATACAAAATTGTATTTAAAAACATTCATTATTGTATTGATAATATTTTCCGCTAAAATTGCCTAACAATTTTTTGAAAAGAAATAATAAATTAGAATATGCATTGTATTTTTTATATGAAAACATAAATTTGGCATACAAATAAAAATAAATATAAATTTTTGGTATTTCACAACAAATTCGAATAAAATTAATAAAAGTTTATAGAATCAATAGTGCATATGCAGGGTATGAAAATATTTTCTCAAATCGTTTTATTAATTTTTGTTTTTTGGTAATAATTTATCGTTTAACCTAGAACATTAAGCCTCGGAGTGGGTAACAAAATACTATAATTTACATGGTTCATACTAATCGCTTACCTTTCGTGACAACGCACTACACTGTCGTTTAAGCATGTAGCAAGAAATGTGTCAAAAGGTAAACATTTTTTATCGCAGATTCACACATTAACAGAACCAAAGATTAGCAGTACGACTCTAAACTACAAATAAAAAAAATATTTTTTATCTAAATCTACTTCCTGGCGCTACCCAGAGCATACAAAAGATTCTGACACAAGAAAAAAAGTCTGGTTTTATTTTCATCTACATATCAAACGAATTTTAGCACCATTATTCCTGCCTCAACTAGCCAGTTTTATAAAAGTTCACTTTAAAATTAATTTAACGATCGTTTACGAGTGATATCTAAGATTAACAATGCATGTGTTTAAACTAAAAATTCAACAATAATTTACGAGTATACGCCAAAATTAAGTTCAATTTAAGCTTATAAGTTTTAAACGTTGATGACATTTTGCTTCAAATATACATACATTTATACTCTGTTAGTTTTAAATCATTGTAGTTGTAGCAAAATTACTTCCTCCGATGGTATTCAGGGACCATCAAAACGCTATTGTTTTTGTACAAATAATACCAAAAGCAGAAAAAAATGACAGAATTTGTAACAAACACATGCAAACACTGCATGTATTTGAGATTGTGTGAATATATGTGATGGTATGTATAAATGTATGTGTAGTTGTAGTACAACATAAATGTAAAACATGGTCATCAAAACACATGTCGGTTGTTTACGTTCCGCTGTCATCACTGTGGTTGCAGCTAATGCACCATGTATACAAAATACAAACACCCAAAAACACGCACACATACCGTCCACATACGCCTAAACTAACAACAACAACACGCATACACTGTATGGCCAAATTTTACATAAAATTGAAAAAAGATGAGCAAAAAAATGTTTTTCAAATTGTTTACCCAAACATGTTCAGGTTTTTCATTTCGTTAAACCCAGAGGTAGCAAATGACGATATAAAAAACACACTTTAAAAAAATTCTTCAAAAATATAATTGACACACAGAAAGAAAAATTCTAATTCTTTACGTTAGATCTAGAAGGAGTATTTTTAATTGTGTGTATAATTATTGAAGAAATAATGTCGCTGGAACAATTCTTAAAAAAAAACAATAGCGTCAAAGAATATATTCGGACTAATATAACATGCAGATGATATTTTGAAGTCAGGCTTAAGATCGTCTTATTATCTCTTAGTCGAAAGATAATTATTTTATTACAAATTAGACGATTAAATTTTAAAGAAAAAAATGGGGGGAAAATTATAGAAAATAAGACGAACTTAACTTAACTTAATAAGAAAATATTTTTTTAAAAACATTTTATTCAATACATTAAAACTATATCCATACTCTTTTTGTGAATTATAGTTTTTCTCAATTAAAATAAACAATTGTTTGGACCTTTCACCTTGGACTGTCTGTAGTCTTTATTTTTAGTGTTAAAATGTTGTAGGGTCCCATGAATTTAAGCCATTAGCATTTTAATGTTTATATTTTCTATAATGTTTAACTTATATAAGCGGTATAAAATCGAGGTAAGGCATTTAAAACTGATATTTTTGTAAAGAAATAAAGACAATGGGTCGTTTTTTAAGAATATAACACTAAATTAAAAGTGCTTTATTGAAATTTCTAGCTGTTGTATCTATTTTTAGTTGCACAATTTTAACCAGTGCTTGAAAAATACTTTAAGTATTAAGTTTTCTTAAGCAAAACAGAAACTATTTATTTTGGACCCATTGTCTTTAAGCTCCCAGGAAATAACTTATTTGGTCGGTTTTTAATGTACAAACCAATGACCTGTGCCTCGATAAACTGATTGGTAGTTCGCTAGTCTATCAGAGATAGTGTTATCTTTAAAATAATTGTTACAAATATTCAGTTGTTTATTCATTATTAACTGCGCCCACACACGTTGAGTGCGTTCTGATAATATTTTGTTCGATTTTGCTTTGAAAGTAACCACACCAAATTTTAAGATTCTTACTTATTTACTTTATATAAAGGTACCCATCCCATCCCAATTACTTAAAATTTGTAAATAAAAATTTACAATCACAATTACGTGTAATTCTAATTGAAAAAATTCAATTATAATAAGTAATGGAAAACTGTTAGAAATATATTTGAATCTTCTGCAGTTTCAACCAATGATTATTGCCTAAATACAATTACTTACAAATAACAAGTAGTTGTAATCGAGTTTAGTCCCTGATTTAAATTACAATTAGTTGTAATATATAATTTAGAATATTTAATTACACATTACCTATAATTTTAATTGTAATTGAAATGTAATTAATTAATTTAACGAAATTGTATGTATTTTTTTATTATTATTAATGTAGGGGGAATAACGAAGCAAACCACTACTAAATGGGTGCCTTTTCGACCCCCTCCGTCCGCAATAACTATAGACAACCGACATAATTTGCGGCAATCTTACTATCATTGAGTCTCGTGCTACAACCAGCCTTTAATCTAGACTAGTGATTTCAGAGTGTCGACTAAGAATTATCGGCATTCTTTCTCATCACGGTGTCTTTAGTGATTGCTAGCATTTGTCTAAGGATTAGGTCCCCCATGGCATCCACATTTAACAAGCTTCTGTCTGTGGTCCTAAGTCTTACGGTAGCCAGTGCTGGAAATTCACACACAATGTGCGCTACCGTCTCAGCGTCTTCCAGGCATAGTCTGCAAGTATCATCTTCTTCGATTTTCATCTTGGCTAGATGATACTTGAAGTTTCCATAACTGCGTTATCCAGCTTAAGGTACTTCTATTGTATCTAAGAACCTTGCTGGCTCTCCTGCCAAGGGGCTTTTTGACCACCATTCGAGCTACATGTAGTAGCATCCCTCCACCTTTTCAGGTTTAGTGAGTTCAGGCATTGTAGGACTTTTACTCGTATTAGGCCATTTCCCAGTGATAATCTGGGTTCTGGTCCACAGAAATTCTCAGCAGATCCCCTTTTTGCTAATTGATCTGCTGCTTCATTCCCAGCAGTGCCAATGTGTCCTTTAACCCACATCAATGTTACCTCATTAACCGAGGAACATCTGTTAAGCTTTAAAACAGATTTCAGCACTAGTTTGGAGTACACGTTCACCTGCTTCATGCGTTTTATAACCGATTGGTCGTCAAGTGCAATGAGAACCTTTCTTCCGTGCACTCGACATTCCAGCAGGTGATCCAACGCATGTAGCAGTCCAAGCAATTCTGCCTGGTAAACGGAGACGTACTCCCCCAAACGGAGACTACAGGACTAGTTTAGCTCAACTGAGTGTACACCAGCTCCTGCTCTACCGTCCATAAAAAAACCATCAGTGAAAATGTATGTAACAATATGAGCTAATTTGCTCATATTTTTACATAATTTATGATTCAATAAAAAAGAACAGTCTAGGGATTAAAATCTATAATATTATATTTGATAAAAAATTTGCTTAAATTTTGGGTCACCCTTCATATTCACAATGTGCTCAATTATAAAAAATGTTTCATAAAAAAACATGTTACTATTTTTGAAAGTTGTCATCACTGATCCATAAAGTATGCGGATGTTTGTTATTTTACTGAAATTATTTTTGGCAATGAAAACAACAGAAGCGATAAAATTTAATGTGTCTATGTAGCTACACATGGCTGTGTGTTTTTGTTAAAATGGTGAAAATATTGTGTGGATAGTTAGTGGCACAGAGATTTTTAAAAGCTATCAAAATACTATGACCACAATTTTTTCCAATGGCTAATAACACGATAAGAATACGGAGGCTAAACTAAATGTTGAATCTTAGATATTCATTCTGGGTTGTATTTAAATTATGCTTTTAAAAATAAAAAACATAATTGTAAATAATTCATATTGCTTCAATAAATTATATTTATTTTACAAGACACCAATTTATAGTATCTAAATAATTTATAAATAAGATAGTTGTTAAAAGAGACCTTAAAATCAATGATATCGAACATTTTAATATTGAATTTTAAAAATTGTCCCCATTTGAATTAATACATTTCCATTACCGAAAAACTTTTAAACCCTTGAGCTAAATTTCTAGATAAAGTTTTTTCTTTCCCTTGCTTAGTACGAATATTGCTGGTTTAGAGCAAGAAAAAGTTTATATCATTTTGTGGAAAAAACAAAAAATTATGATAAATTGTTTTATAGCATTAAAGAAAGATGGTAACATTTTAAGTGAATAAGCATGTTAATAACTGAAATCAAGCCAGAGACAAACAATAAAGTGATAAAATGACAGTGAAAAAAAGGGACACAGCTACGTGGCAATATCTATAATAAAATTTTGTTAGCGTTATAGTTCTTAATAAAATGAAAAAAAAAAGAAAATAAAATAATTCAAAATAAACACTCCAGCTACCACTGCCACTTGTTAGCATTTGACACTCTTTCACCAAATCAAAAATTTAATTTGAAAATAGAGAAAATTAAATTAGAAATCAACAACAAGTAAACAAAAAATTTACTTTTTGTTGCTTCTTATACAAAATATATTTTTCTTTGCATGTTTTTGAAAAAGCAAAACAAAAAAGAATACCGTCACTAAAATATAAAAATAAATTTGTAAAAACGTGACTTAAATATAAAATGCGTTAACTAAAGTAAAGTCCACTGCTAATGTTTTTATGCTTGTCTCAGTAGCAGTATTGGTGTACCTGTAGCGGCTGAGAAACACCTTTACTGAATTTGCACGACTACCCACAATTGTTGTATAAATAGTTAATTCCGCAAGTTGCTTTTTTCTGTTTTAACATTTTTTCTTTCGTTTAGAAGCTCACGTCATTATTCAATTAATTATTATTACATGCATGTAGAACTTATTTTATATGCATGTATGTGGAACGATGTATATGTGTGTGAGCATGTTTCGTTTATAAAAGAAAAATATTTCGTACATTCATTTTTGGTTGCTGCTGCTGTTCTTCTTTGGAATTCTTTGTTTGAAGTCTACATGGATTGATATTTTTGGCAAATTGATTATTTGATTTTGTAACAAAGATATGGCAAAATTACTAATTCATATAATGTTTCCCTAAGACAGGGAAAAGGAAAAATGGAATTAACAAATGTTTTGCTAGATTAGAAAAATATAGGAAATATAAAATTGTCAAATTCTGTTTTCAATAAAGAAAAGCAAATAAACTTTTCCTTATCTTTCATCCCTTAAAGTTTTGTCGACTTTTACCGACTTCTTCAGAAGACATTTTTATTGATGTTTGCTTAGCTTTTACATTACTAAGTGAATTATAATGGACATGAAATGTATGATTTAAATAACTATAAAAAATATCACAAATATTAGTTTTTAATTTTATTATCAGTGCGCACTTCTTGATTTATTATACTCGCAAGTGTGTTGATTTCTTTACATTTACAAAAATAAAATTAATATCTCGTGTTACTTCTAACTCAAGCATGCAATTTATTTAAGATCGTTAAGTTACTTTAAAAAAGCAAATGATATGGGATAATGAATTGCCACTTATATCTAAAACCAATGATTAAAATTGATTGACTATTTTCAATGCATATGTAATTGCTTAACACTTGCTTAGAAAAAGTGTGAAGCAAGAGCAAAAAGCAAATGAAAAAAAAGAAGAGCAACTAATTTGCTTAAGCTTGCCATGTGTCTCTTTCTGCAGCAAAGCAATCAGAAAACCAATTACTTTGAAAACTTTTGCTGTTGCTTCTGCAATAAGTCGTTCTTCATTTTTATTTTTGTTTTTGCTTAACTCTTTAATGTGAAATTGTGGCTGACTAAGATTGCTGTTTTTTGCTGTTACTTGCTATTACTTGCCGCTTAAGTCTTTAGTTTTAGAAAATAATTTGATAGTGAGAGATTAAATTATGGGACCACAAGGAAATCGAAAAAAAAACTAAATTTAAAAAATCTGCAGAATAAAAATTCCCAATATTGTTTTACAGCAACACCAAAAGAAGAAACAAACATTAACTTATTGCTTAAGAAACAGCAAACGTTTTCAAAAAAAATGCTTTGCTGACTGCTTTGCAGCAGAAAGAAACACATCGTAAGCTTTAGCAAATGCGTTTCTTTCTCTTTCTCTTTTTTTGCTTTTGTTTTTTTTTTTTTTTTGCTTTTGCTTCGCTTATAATAAACTGTTATGTAAATGCTGAGAAATACAGTTTTTTATTTGCTGAAAAAGATGTAAGCAAAAGCAGAAAAAGATGTTGCTATTTTTAAGCAAGCAATTTAAATCCTGTCTTAAACCATTATAGCGAGTACGTATACATAATATTTTATTCTAAAATATTACTTAACCGTTAAAACATTTGTAAACAAAGTCGGACTTCTAAAATGTCAATTTCTTTGTCTTCGAACAAAGTGTAGTGTTTCATAACGCCACAGTACAAAACATTGACCCTTTGAAAACGCCGTCGACAAGTATTAGTAACGCAGTAAAAAAGCAATTAAGGCATCAGTTTTAAAGTTAATGCATTGTTAAGAAACTTTGCATTGGAACATGATTTAAATACGGTAGCTCAAATGTATATAAACTTTGTATTGACACATTTTGGAAGTCAGCCAAACATTGATTGTGAAATACATGATACAATAAAGGTTGAAAATCCGTTGAAATCCCGACATGGATTTTTTCACCTGTACTATACTTTACCTATACTTTGTATGCTAAAGTAAAATTATTGAATGAAATCACACAGTTTTGCCGGTTTAAAGATCAAATGCCTTATTGTAATAAATTTAATACAAGTTTGCTATAGCTTATTTGGTAGTTTTTAAACACAGCGTAATAAATTGAAGTTTAATACATTTTGTTATTATGACTACAATCATATTATTACCTTGTCTACATTAACTAGATTAACAAGGTCTACAAACGATACTTTGCTACCAAGCGTGCAAAATGCTTACATACTTTAAGTATTAAAACAAAAATGTTTTTGTATAATTCCAATTCCGAGATAGAACAAAAAATATTCCCTTAAATTTACGTCCCTATTTTCCTTTTTTTTTAATTTTACTAACCCACCATTGTTCAAATATTTTTAGTGATGTTCTCTTAGTTTGGATTTGTGTTTGGAAATATTTACCATGAATATTAAAACCAATTAAACCACAAACATTGTATTTTGCGGTATTTAATGTAAATTTTTGTTTATAGATATTTAGATAATAACACCACGTATTTATGTTTAATTTATTGTTGAGCTTCAAAAATTGAATACTTAGTATTTAAATTATGTTGCTTTTTAATACTGTTGGACATTTATTTAGTACGTGTTTTAATTTTTAATGTTTTCATTATAAATAGTTTTATTATTTTTTATTAGTTTTTATTCTATATAGATTTGCTAAATGTATGAAATGTTTAAAATGACACACATAGTTGCCATTAATAGGGATCACAGAAAATGCTTAAAAAAAGTTATTAATAAAAGACTTTTTTGGTATATTTTTGTACATTATTGATATAATTATTAAGCAATTAAATGAAAACAAAAAATTTGACAATTATTCCACTTGTAGAAGGACAGTAAGGAAAGATAAAAACGTAGTTTGTTTGTTGGTGTTTTGTTGAAGCTTTAATATTGTGTAATATTTTCTATTGTGTAATATTTTCTATGAATTTCGCATTCTGTTTTTCAGAATTTTATTAATTACTAGCTGTGCCCACACGTTGTGACAATATTATTTCTTTAAAAGTAATCCACACCAAATTTTAAGGCTCCTACAGCATTATAGCATAATATTAAATAATTGAACAATTTAGCAACTCATAAATTAAGATCACAGAGAAATTGCTAACAAAGTATAGTGATTGAATTTTATTAAACCTTTAACTACTAAATAATATACATACGTAAACGGTTTTGTTATTAAAATTAAAGAATTTAATGTTTTGAAAGCTTATTCGGAAAAGAAATGACTTTAGATTTAAAATTTTGCACTTGTTGAAATTTAAAAAATATATAATATCAGAGTAGTTAATATTTTATAGCAAAAACACAATGGGTTAAATTTATATAATCTCAGCACATGAGCTTAAAAGTTTACACAAGTTTATTTTATATTTAATGGTACTTTAAACTTTTATATAAGAAATTAAAAAAAGACTATAACAATTAATTTTTTATCGATTTCTTTAGAATCTCTGTTAATATATTAACTTTACCAAAACTTTTTATATATTTATATATTAAAAAAATACTCATGTGATATTATTTTCATTTGGGAATTTTCAACTATATTTGCATTAATAATTTGGAGCTGAATGTACATGCACCAAGGATAAAGAGTATGAAGGAAAAAAGAAATAAATATATTCATGAGAAATGCTATTTGAATTTGTTTTTTGTTAAATGAAACATAAAAACTAGTCAAGTCAAATATATTTTAGAAATATGATGAATGTTTGCTTTCAAAATAAATTTGAAATGATGAAGATAACATACTTCATAAGTTATTTAAGCATGATTGTCAAACAAAAACGATAAATTCAATCGCGCATAAATAAAGACTTCAAAAAGGATAAAATCAGCACATCAATTTACGGAAGGTAAAATATAAAATAAATAAGTAAATGGGTTTGTTTTAACGTACAACAATTGCAAATTTAAATTTCTTCTTATTTTTGAACTCTTACTAGAGAAATATATAAAAAATTACTTGGCACATATCATAATAAAACCATAATAGCATTAGACTGATGGTGGTGGTAGAGATAAAGTTTAAATCCTTAAAGCATCTTAGTATCCATGATTTTCAATCTACACTTATGCAGTTTAATATATTTCCATCATCGTCATCACGAACATTATAATGAAAATCACAAGATATATTAGCTGAAGCAGCAGCAGCAACATTAGTTGTTAGCAAGTAATGGCTACAATATTCACTTCCACTCCAACAGCAAGTCAAAGAATTTCCTCAATCTTTCTTTTTTCTTTTCATATTTAAGTACGACTACATAAATCGTTTTATCTATTTTTTTAACAACATCACGTTTGATATCCATATATAGTATGTACGAGTATTTGGAAGAAAAATATGAAAAAAAATTAAGTTTGATCAGTGGATAATTTATACTAATTTTCTATATATATATAGTTTTTTAATTTGTCATTTTAAATGTACTTCTGATTTTATTTATTATTTTGTTAGGGAGACACCGAAGCAGACTACAAGATTCATGAGTCCCTTTTTAATCCTCTTCTTTCCTTAATGATTTCTGGTATTCGACTGGAAGTTTACGAATACCATACTTTGTTGATATCACTAACATGCTATCACTAACCTTTTACTCTCGACTCTCTTCCTTATCAAAGAGGCTATGTTTATTACTAACATTTGCTTAAGGTCTCCACAGAATCTTCATATAATATGTGTCTGCCCGTGGTCCAAAGTCTTTTTATGTTAGTACTTTCTAGGCACAGTCTGCAAGTATCGTCTTACTGAGAGTCCGTGACCTGTCACTAACGAAGTTAACCATTTGGAGGCATCCTGATTATTTCCAAGCTTCTTTTTGGTTTTCCTCCCAAATTGCAGTGAAAAGTTCCGCCGACTTTGGTGAGACTTTGGCAGACTACCTACTAGCCCACCCTTATAATTCTGCTTACTTTATTGATGTTGCAAGTATGTTTTTACTTGCTTAATTATCAAGTACAATTACACAAAGTGTCTGCAAAGGAAATATAATGCTAGAAGGAAAATAGCAGAAGAGAAAACTTGAGGAGAGAGAAAACTATGCCTGGCGATGACATCTTCTTTATCAAAGTTTACAGACTGCAGAAGTGGGACTAAAATTTAAACTATATATTTTGACTTAAAGGGTGAATCTTATAATATTTTACAGAGAGCGGCTCTGTTTCAGAATATATTAAGAATTCCTATACTTTAAACTATACTTATAATAAAATAGTAACTCATTTCCGTCTGTCTATCTGCCCATCTGTCTGTCTGCTTTTCTTTTGTGTTCGCATCATGTAAAAACTACTGGGTGGATTTTAACAAAATTTTGTGAGAAGGTACCCTAGAATCCCACGTCCAATATATGATACTCTTTTTCTGCAAAAATATTTTATTTGGAATATAAATTGGAGAAAGAGCAGTGAAAGTATGCAGTTACTTTAGTAGTAAAGTAAATACATAAACTATAACTGAACTGAACTATCCGGATATGCATACTCTATTTTTTATAAAGTAAATACATAAAATGATATACAGCATAGTTTAAGGCGGCCTTAAAAACGTAAGGGCCTTTGTTGTGGATTGCTTTCAAATCAAAATCGAACAAAATATTGCAAGGACGCTGACAGTGGCAAGCACATCTAGTTTATCAAATATAATGGTAGCTTTTATGCTTTTTTAATTTTATTATCATACTTACTTACATATCCTTTTATGTATTTGCTATATTATTTTATAAAATTTTATAAATATATATAAACCAAACAATTTAATATCTAAAGGAGCTTTTAATAATATATGGAGTTTTAATGGCCACTGTAGTGTACGTTCATGAATAATTTTTTCAATAAAAAAACCACCATACATACGAATTTGTCAAACATGCACTCAATGTTGAATGCCTCTGCTATGTAATCTCATAAAGGATTTACATTCAATTTCATTCTTGTAAATTTATACTCATAAATTCATTTTAATATTAATATTCTTTTTCAAAATTCCATAACACACTAAGCATCAGCATTATCAGCATCAGCCTTCTTTTTTCAACATCTTCCTTAAAGATATTTACTTTTTTATTTATTTAATAAGAGAACATATAGATACATATATTTTTCCTTCTATTTTAAACGTCATTTTTTACATTTACCATCATCATAAAAATGTAAAAATATGAATTAAGTTCTTTTTCATATAACACCTAAGTTCCAAGAATGATATATGGCCTTTGTGTTTCAAAATCTACAGGTCTTTAAGTACCTGTTGAAAAATTAAATTGCTACATTAGTGTGGCCTCCATTGCAAGGTATATAATTATTTAGATATTTTGTGTCTATCAAGTGTAAAAAAAAGATAAATCTGAAAAATTTTCGCACACAGTTTTTATTAGTAAAATTGGTGAGGTTTAGATATATTCCACTACTTTTTTAACAATCTGGCATGCCTTACAAAGTTATCTATATCTATTCATGTAAGGTTACACCCAGGGATGGGTGTAATTATACCTAAACGATAACTGAAACACTATTAAAGTAAGATTTTTAAAATTTGGTCTAGATTACTTTCAAAACAAAATCGATCAAAATATTGACAGGACGCATGAGACGTGGAGGTACATCTATTTTTAAATAAATCTGTTCAATCCATATAACTTTTTTCCATAGTAATAATATAAATCTAAGACTTACCATATTTCTGCTTAATGTGCGTATTTATTGCCATAACTAGGAAACATTTTAAGGGAAGCTCTTAACTAATTTTGAAGTTAGAAAAATGGATAAAGAATGACAATTAATTACACCAAAAATTTTTTTCATAAAAAGCGTGTTTAAAAAATCAATTTTATATGAATACGTACGCAATTAAGTAACTGTTTTAAATGGTTATAAAATTATAAGAAGATCTCTTCTGAAAATATACCTATAAAACAGTAAGAAATATAAAAGGAGTTGAGTTTATACCATTACTTTTTTTGCAAAGCAATTGCATGTGTATGCGTGCTTATATAATCTACTCTATTATTCTTCGAATAAAATAATATACGATTGCAATTTCTTTTTATATCAATAAATCCTCTTTTGTGAAGCGAATAATCATATATAATTGTTAAGAGAAATTGCTCTGATTTTAAGAAAAATTTATTTCATAATATTAAAATCTATTAAGATTTAGAAAAAGACTCGTACATTCCTTAATACCACAATATTCTAAATGCTAAAAAATGAAAGGAAACACAATAAGCTAAAGAACAAAAAAAAAATAATTTTATTGATGTAAATCATATTTTATTGTTAAAGTTCTATTTTTCATATTCATATGTATTCGCTATTGTTTTTCAGTTCTTTGTTTTTTGTCGAGGTCTTTATGTGTATTTATATGTGAGTGTTGTGAGTATCTTAAGGTTTTTTTTTAGCAAATCAAGCTTATATGAATTGTAATGTAATCATGTGCTGAGTGAAATAAAAATATAAGCACTTTTGTGGCTGTGGTTAATGCAGGAGTAAAATTTAAGAGGGAATTTCTTTAAACCTGCTGCTAATGTGGAACTTTTTATTGGATTGCTTTCAGTAACTTTTAAATAGAGATTATTAAAACCTTCACCACAGGTGGAAAGGCTATATTTGTTTTGTTTGTCATTCCCTGTGTTATATCTACACTGTTCATTTCCGACCCCATAAACTATGCATATATCTTCTGGATCCTTATTCAAAGAAAAGTTGATTAAGCGATGTCCATCTGTCCGCCTTTCTGTGTTGACGTTGAAATCTCATTTGCAACAAGGTGCGGAAGATTTAAGCCCACCAATCTACAAGGCATAGCTTCGAAAGAAACGAATGTCAGAAGCAAGACCGAGCAGTACGAGAATCAGGAGAAGAAGAATAACGTAGCAGGGCACCATTAACAATATTCTGACAGAACAACACTGCGTCACAAGATAGATCGAAGTGGAAAAGTATTTGTAAAAAGCAAGGTATAAATAGCTGTGGAATAAGTAAGTAAATAAGTGAATAAGTATATAAGCAAATAAGTAAATAAGTAAATAAGTAAATAAGTAAATAAGTAAATAAGTAAATAAGTAAGTAAGTAAGTAAGTAAGTAAGTAAGTAAGTAAGTGAGTAAGTAAGTAAGTAAGTAAGTAAGTAAGTAAGTAAGTAAGTAAGTAAGTAAGTAAGTAAGTAAGTAAGTAAGTAAGTAAGTAAGTAAGTAAGTAAGTAAGTAAGTAAGTAAGTAAGTAAGTAAGTAAGTGAGTAAGTAAGTAAGTAAGTAAGTAAGTAAGTAAGTAAGTAAGTAAGTAAGTAAGTAAGTAAGTAAGTAAGTAAGTAAGTAAGTAAGTAAGTAAGTAAGTAAGTAAATTAGTAAGTAAGTAAGTAAGTAAGTAAGTAAGTAAGTAAGTAAGTAAGTAAGTAAGTAAGTAAGTAAGTAAGTAAGTAAGTGTGTAAGTAAGTAAGTAAATAAGTAAGTAAGTAAGTAAGTAAGTAAGTAAGTAAAACTATTTTGGTACCTGTTTTTGAAACCCTTTGTGACTTTTAAAAGATTTTAGAATTTTCCATTAAAACCTACATATATTCGAACATTCTTTTACTGTGAACATAAAAAACGTAATGTAAATTAATGTAAATGAAAACCACCCTTTAGAGAAAGGCCTATCTATTTATGTATGAAATATATAAAATCGATGCCACTGTGAATTATATACGAGTATAATCTTTATAAACATATTAGGGCACGAGATATATTTGGTTCGCTATTTTTTTGTTTATTAAATAACTAGGACATAATGTATAAATGAAACCTATATTAAGTTTATTTGTAGGGGTGTAGGAGACGCCACTAGTTATGACAAAAAATTTATTCGTATAAAATATGGGAGCGCAAATATTCACATTTAAAAAAGCAAAGGAAATTTGTATGTCATAAAAACGAGTAAATTTTAATAGTTTTGCTTAAGAATTTCTTTACACTTATTGTTTTAATCAGCCTTTTAAAGTCACAGAATTTCTTATTGAAATTCTCATTGCAACTAAGGTCATTATGATAATTAAAAAATCTACTAACATAATGTGCATCCTTGTATAAAATTCTTTTATACATGCAAGCGTATGTTTGCATAAGTGTTTGTTAACAAATAATGTCCCAGATGAAATAGATTCATTAAGCTAATGGCATCTAATGACTAATTGTAATGTAAGTTTTATACAAAACCAAAATGAAAAAAAAGGAAAATCTTTGCGTCGTTATTAAAAGCGAAATAAAAACCAAGAGCTTAATGATGAAAGTATGAGGTTTCTTTAAATTCTGTGATTTTTTTCACCATTTGACAGGAGATCATGTATATATTTTTGGGTTTCAATGCGAGTTTTTTTTTTTGCCAAGTTTTATAAAATAAATATTCAACTAAGATTACAAATATTTTGTGAATGGTTACGAGAGAAAAAATATTTATTAAAACAGTTTTTCATGCATTTGACACAATACCATTGGGATTGGTTTACAAGAGTATAAAAGTAACATTTTCAATTTTTTATCCTCTTTCTATACACACAGCCACACCCACATATACAGTATACACACATTCAGCTGAAACAATCAATGTGACATTTAAAAAAGTTTAATTAAACAAAAATATTTGTATACATATCTTTTGGTACATGTGTACAATCATAGTGTTGTTGTTACTAGTAATGCACAAACCATATCTGGCCGAAAGTAATTCACTAAATTTACAATTTGTGAACGAAATTGTATTCAAATATTGACAAATAATACTAAGCTTTAAAAATACAACCTACTGCCTACTGGGCTATTGAAAAGAATTTCTATTGTGGTAAAGAATCAGTTTCTATCACAAATAAATATATTTATTTTATATCGTTTAGAAATTCAACAAGGCCAGCATACTTCTCGTTACGGTAACTGTGTTTTACAATAAAAATAACAATAACAGGAATAATAACGAGTTAAAATTTAACAGAATAGAGTGCAGCAAAATACCTGTAAATGTTTATTTATTCTTTAAATTCGTGAGGTTATTTACGCAAGTTTTCAGAAAACGAATTATGGTAACAAAGGAGTTGTTCAGTTTTACTGTTTTTACCGTTTCTATATATTTAAGGGTCCCTGTAAATTATGCTGAAAAAGGTAAAAAAAATTTAATTTTCTGTTTCAAAAAAGTGCCGTATTAAATTATTTTTCTGAGGAGTCAGATACATTATTGTAATTCTGTAATTCTCGTAGATAAATCTATAGCTAAAATGCTAAAAATGCACAAACAAATTATGAGTGTTGTTGTAAGAATACTCGTAATTTGTTGGTGCATTTTTAGAATTTTAGCGATAGATTTAGCTACGACAATTACAGAATATGGCACCACAGCCTTACAATAATTTTTAGAATGTTAGAATTTTATATAAATTTTAGAATTTTATCCAGGGATGTATACCTTTATATAAAGTAAATACGCAAGAGTCTTAAAATTTGGTGTGGATTACTTTCAAAGCAAAATCGAAAAAAAATATTGCCAGGACGCACTTTAATTGCTTTTCCTTTAATTGCTTTAAAACTGATTTTTGTGTAGGGAAATTGTTAATCTTCGAAACTTTATGTTACTGGATTTTTCAGCACCTCTCTATACGAAGTCCTATTATAACTTTATGAATATTTATAATTTTCTACTTTCAACACAATCCATTTTATGTAGTTATTTAAATTTTTACTGCGTATTATAGTGTGCAAGTATATTTTAGTTTTTGTCATTGTCATGCTGTAAGCATACCTGAAGTTTTTTATTTTAAAATCTTTTTTGTTATTTTTGGTCATTCATGAGTTTTACCAATTTGTGGAATTTTTATGCAGTATTCGTAGATGTTTCAGACGAATTACAATGTTTACAATATGTTTTTTTTACAGCAAAATGTTTGGTAAATTGAGGTTCAAAGATGAACAATGCACAAACTGTTGTTGCCAGCTTTCAATATGGCAGATGAAGTCTATTATAAATGAAACCAATAACAGGCATGCAATTTTGTTTCTTATTTTCGTTTCAGAGTTTTTTATTACAACTCACAAAATAAACAAATTTAAAAATAATACTTTTGTATTTTGTAGTTGTAGCAGAATGTATTTGCAAATTATTAAAAAAAAGATACATTGGTAGAAATATTTACACATTTGGCATCACTTTGATTTGTTAAAATTTTATTTTTACTTGTTTTAGTTTAGTTTGTGGGCAGTAAATATTTAGTCTGCTGTTTGAAAAGTTTTTTTTTTTTTTATTTGCAATTTTTATTTGAAGAAGTATATAAAGAAAATAAGAGTTGGTATGCCAACCCATTCCCGTATAGTACTGGGTAGTGTTCTAGCCTATCAGTCTGGGTATTGTCTGTTCGATTCCCACCAAAGACTCTTGAAGAACTAAGGTTCTCGTAAAACATACTATGTTTTTGATACGTTGTACTTTTGATCTCACTTAAACTTAGTTAATCTAACTTTTTTCAATATTAAAGGTTGTTGAAAATATTAAACTATTCTCCCTAAGTGGTTATACCTATTAAAATTAAATTAAAATAACCCCTTGTAAATTTTTCCAAATATTGTAATGTTTTTGTTTGTAACTTGGTGTACTTTGGAAACATCTTTTTGACACGTTGACATTATTTTGTTGTAACCATATTATCTGCTGCCTACTCAGTTTGTTGGAAATGCTGATGTTGTATTTTGGGCTTTTATATTTTTGTTTCTTTGGTGTAGTTCTTACCAGTGTAATAATATAACATAATCTCCTTTACTGTCTTTTTCACCATAAAGTTTGCACACACTTACACATAAACAAAAGAAAACAGAAACAATAAAAAATAATGAAAAATATTATTAAACTGTAAAGTGTAAATGACATCATGACACTCCAAAGCGATACAAATTTTAACAAAATATAAAAAAAATGCAGTGACCAGGAACAGAACCCTTATATGCTCTGTAGACTATATTGAGTATAAACATCGTAGGAAAATATAGTGGAAATCATTGTTGACCAATTTATTTTTTTTTAATTTAACTTTATTAAAATATGCCGCTTTATTTCTAGAGAATTATGTTGTTTTTTTAAATAATTAATGGGAAATGTCTTGTTAGTAAGAAAATACCACATAGAGATAGCGAGAGATGCCTTTTTTAAATAAAATAAAAAGCAACGTAGCAAGTTCTACTCATAAAATGCTACATTTGGTCTGTGTATGGGTTTGAAGTTTGGACAGTTAAAGCATCGTGCGAAAGAAAATTGGAAGCCTTTGAAATGAGGATATATCGCCGAGCTCTAAAGATACCATGGACTGCCAAAGTCTCTGATGATGAAATATTAAGAAGAATGTATGTTAACCGAAAACTTATATCAATAATAAAGAAACGAAAAACTTCGCAATTAGGGCACGTATTAAGAAAAAATAAATGCAAATGCTTACAATGAATCCTTAAAGGAACAATTGAAGTAAGACGTAGTAAGTGAGAAAAGAAACATTATGGCTTAAAACCTTCCAGGACGGCACAGGGTATAGCGGTGAAAATCCCTCCTACAATCCGCTAAGAATCGAGAGCTGACCATTTTTTCATAATGAAATAGTGCTTAGATATATTTATAAACATAAAATTGTACGGTCACTAATATCTGAATAACGGATGTGTAAATAAAGAAGTAGAAAACACCAGGCTATGATAGAAGTAGTCTAAAATCCTTTTTGCAGAATACAAAAAACTAATGGCTATAAAAATTTACATTACTTATTGCAGTATCGTAAATGGTGTATTTAACAAAAAGTTTGTACTCATACATAATTATATGAAAGTAAGTATATTTGTATTTATAAAACAGGTTAACTACCAAAGGTTCTTGTTGTTATCATCTTGTCTATTGACAAGAACAACAGGAAAAAATTAAAGTATAAATACCAAAAATAAAAACGAAGCAAACAACAAGTTGTTTGAACAAAGCCTGCTTGAGTTGAGGGAATTAAAATATAAAATTTAGGGAATGTAAATTATTTGATGACCAAGAGAATATAGTTATTTATGGGTAATTCTAAGTAAATTTATCCAAGATTCCATGGGTATAAAATTAATATGAAGTTTCCCTTTTATTTAGCGAGAAAATTTGTACGTAAGATAATTCTGCCATTAAACAAATAAAATACTTTTTAAATTCTTATATAAATTTATTTTAATAAAACTTAAACCATAATTTTAAATTCTCGCTATATGAATATTAACTAAGCCGTTACCAAAAAAGGGACATGTAGTTCAACGCATACAATTTGGGCAGCAAACTATGTATACATATGTGTATGTATGTGGTATACGAATCAAACTGTGTTTTGGTCATAATAAAAATTAAAAAATAAAGTAAAAAAATCGTTTCAGGCTGTTGATATTTCTGTATCCTTTAAATATGAAAAATATTCTTTTTATGAATATATAAACACATAAAAATTTGTTTTTTTTCTTCATAAATCTCAGTAAACCGGATGTTTACTATGGTGGTGCGTTTGACGTGCAAGGGCTTATTTTTTATTAAACTAAAGACAAATTATAAAATATGAAAAATTCAGGTGCAGATATTAAAACAGAGTCGTGTATATAGATCCCACAACAACCTTCGTTTGAACGTAAGAAATGTATCTGTTGTTGCATAAAAGGATTTATTGGTTAACGAACTCACTGCAAAAAAATTAACTAAAGCTGGTAAAACAAACATTTTTTACTTCACGTGCACACCTTCACCATTGTGTTCAAAATATCTGTAATATTTGTTGGCAAATATTTTAAGACAAGGTAAAAAGATTTTTGTCTTATTTTTAAACTTGCGCATGGGGCGTATGAGTGTTAAAAAAAGAGTCACATAAGGCGAATGAGTGATAAAACATAAACAAAAATTCAAAAATACATATGTTGATCTGCATATCTGACATATATATTTATTTTGGGAAAAACTTTTCAGATAAAAAAGTTTTTTGTATTATTTTCTTTTTAATAAATAAAAGTCTTTGATACAGCATTAAAATTTATATTCTTAAATATTTATGTTATATTCTTTCATATACATATATGTTGATGCTTTTTTAATTTAAAAACCTCACCCTATTTATTACCCCTTTCAGCCCCAGCCTATCTTGGCCATCATCCCAGCAGCACATTTTGTTTTTAACTGGTTTTCTTGTTAACAACAAAACCAGATAATCCTTCAGCATAATAAGTTTATAATACAATGATGCTGAATGTTGTTGTTGTTTGCGCATAAATTGCCAACACTCGTAATAATTTACAAATTATCACGAAACCTTACAACTACACAAAAAAAAAAGAAACCATCCAAAGTAATGGGAACAAAACGACAAAAAAAGCGGGAATAAAATGAAAAAATAAGTACAATGTTCGTTCGTACATCAGCCATACTAATTTTAATATTTTTGCCTGTATGTGTGTGCATTTTTTGTTTTTTTTTCAACACTTTTCACAAAAGTTGTTGTATGTTGTCGTAATGTAGTGAATCGTACATCAGTTTATTAGCATATAACAACAAACGACTCTACCACCAGCATCAGAATGTGACTCAGCTTTGCAATCAGTGGCACAAGCGGAATTATCATTTACATTGCCACCCATTATTATAACGACTTTCATTACCCTCCCATCAAACCTCTTTAAATGAAACCACTGTTTACAAGTTTTTTTTATTTAAATATTTTTTTGTTGTAATATTATTCAGCTGTAGTACTTGTACGAATAATGAAAACAGGCATTATTTTCAAACAATCACACCCAGCATATTTCAGAAAGTGTAATTATGGTGTAAATTTAATATTCCTCCTTTTAATATTATTTGTAGTTTCTGTTATAATTATTTTTTTTTTTTTTTTATTGTTTGTAATATATTTTTGTACATGATGAATGTGTAAGATAAATGAAAATTGTAGTGAAGATAAATTTTTAAATAATTTTAGAACTGTGGAGCATAAAAACCCACATATTGTATATACCGCGCATGTTAAGAGTTTCTTTACTTTACAATAAAAAATACACTCCTATACTATTATTAAAGGATTTAACAAGTTCCAAAATAATATTTGGGCAAGCCTTAATAATACAAACTCGTTTATGGAGTTAAAAGATCTACTAAGTTGCCATGCTGCACTCTGGCAATAGTACCAATGTACGTTTATATTATAAATACTTCGCTAAATATATTTAAAAAAGAAGCACTCTTAAAATCAGATTAATAACACAGTGCAACAGTGAAAAAGTACAAGAAAGTAACAGTAGAGGTTCGATTCTACTATCAAAGGATGGTAAAATCCTATACTCAGTTGTCGAAATTGGTGGTACATTTTTTTGAAAAAAAAAATATATTTTTTAAAATTATTTCAATATAACTTTCAGGGACTCTTAAATTTTCACTAACACTTTATGAGAAAATTGTGACCACCGTAAAACTGAACAACTTTTGTAAACTTACCAAAACAATCTGAACGTGTATAGGCACCTTAAATAGCACTATCTATCTTAAAAACGGCAGTTCTTTACTCACCTGTACGTTTCTTGCATTTGAACACTGTTTGTTGTTGCATTTTTGTTGTTTTTTATTTAAATAAAATTGTCGGTAAATTTATGTTTTAAGGTAAAATTCATCTTAATGTGAAATTTAGGGTGCCTAGACATGTTCAGATTGTATCGGTATGTTCACAAGAGTTGGTCAGTTTTACAGTAGCTACAATTTTCTCATATATTGTTAGTGAAAATCTGTGAGTCACAGTAAGTTATGCTGAAAAAAGTAAAGTGCAGGAATGATATATTTTTGTGACAAAAGATGTATATAGGATTAATTAAACGAATACTCGGCTACGTTATTGCCGAAGAAAGTTAAGCGCTTTCAAATAGTTTGAATGAGATATTAGACAAAAACTGATGATAGTTTTTTTGAAGGACCCAATGATTTTTAGAATTTTGCGAGTTAACCAAAGAATAATCGAGAACGACACTGAGCCGGCTCTTACAGCTATGATTATCGAAAAATTTTCGGCCTACTGTATTCACCTATCATCTCTTTCCAACTTTTTTGTCCCTGGTTAAAAGTACTGTTACAAAATTACTCATTTTAACGGTTACGTTTCGCTACAATGTTTGTCCTTCTGTCTACCTGGCTGTCTGTCAGCACCCTCTATCTCTGGAACCGTCATAGATAGACTCTGGATATTTTCACAGAAGGCCGCCATGATATGGACGTATTAGTAGACGAAGGGAATATTCAGATCAGTAGAAGCTGTGCAGGTTAATAACACTAGAACACAGTTACACGCTGCTCCGGTCTCTCCCAGTATCGGCTGTGGGCGTACTGGATATTACAGGGCTAATAGCTCCGTGGAAAATATCCTTGAACACCCCAGTTCGTATACTTTTATATTGGCTTAGCTGGTACTAATAATTCCCAATCCTATGTAGAATTATGGAGGATAAATCACCCGTCGCAAAACCTCTACAATATTTTGTTCGATTTTGCTTTGAAAGAAATCCATACCAAATTTCTGTATTTTATTAAAACCCATCAACAGACAGCCAGGAAAAAAGTGACTGCTTTATTATATGTATAATAATATAATAATATTTTTAAGCGTAGAAGAAAAATCTTTTTAAAAGCTATCCTTTACATTGATATTATTTTTTTATTTATATGGAATGTAATTAAAATAAGGCATGTTTTTGTTCCAAAGATTTAAAAAATACTCTGCGTTTAGCAATAAAATAGGAACATTTTTTAAAATAATTGCAAAAAAGAAACCAAAATGTTTGAGGGAAAAACTTTAAACGAATTTCTGTTAAATAATGCAACATCGTTGTATTTAAAATGAAAATAAACAAAACAAACACCCAAAACAACAGCAACTTACGAGTTTTCACATAAGTAAAGCTAAAATCTTAAACTTATTTAGTGAAGTTGTTGCAAATATTATGAATATCAGTGGCAGAGACCCTACATGTGTGCGCCTGGTTGGTTAGGGAGTTTATGAAACAGTAACTTTTTCAGCGAAAAAAATACCACCGTTGTTGAGGAATATTTTTTCTTATTGCAACTGTTGTTGTAGCTGTATTTTGTTAACTCTTGTAGCTCTATGGTATTTACGATAAAAATATAATGTTACATTATTTTGCATAAACAGTTTTAGATAACTACGCTCTCGTATTTATAAATAAATTGTCGAAATTCCCTTGATAGTTTCTTTCTTTTTTAGGTTCTGAATTTTAGTATATTCTAATGGCTGACTGCATTTTTATTTGCTTTTATTTTTTTCGGTGCTCTACAATTTTGTGCTACAATACATGTGTAGAGTATATGAAGAGTAAAATTTTTCTATTCATTTTTGTTCGGTATACACATGTATTAATATTAACTTCTTAACATGTTGTACATGTGTAAATGTATGTAAGTATTTAAAAAAAAAGTTTGCTTACAAACTTACAGGAATGTAATTAAAGGGTTTCATTTTATTTATACTTAAAAATAAGTTGCTTAAGTCTTTGCTTAAATACTTTCTCTTATAGACATTTGGTTTTTGTTTTTAATTTTAATAACTGTAGAGAAAAAAAAATGATTTAAAACTGCATTATTTTAAGTAGTAAAGGGGATTAGCTTTTTTAATTCTCATTAAATATAAATTTCATAAAATTTTATTCTTGGTATTTGTGTATTGAATACTTGAAAAAATTTCCCATAACTTATATAAATTAAATGCTTTGTGGCTTTAGAAAACTTTTTAATGAAAGCATATTCTTAATGAAACAATGATGGCCACCCGTTAAATTCGGTATACCCACCAATAACCAAAGGCTTCCAATTATTCACAGTGTTTCAGAATATTTCGCAATATTTTAGATTCTCTGGAACGTCTCACAATGTTCTGTGATGTTTCAGGATATTTCCGAAGACTCTTTGGGAAAAGAGGCTAAGTTATAGTTAATTGTACTGAATAAACACATTAAGGTTAGACATCGAAGAGGTCCTTATCATTTAATAACCAGACCCGTGCCAAGTCATGTGTTAGTTTCGTTTTACCTATGGATTCAACAACATTCCAGAATATTCCGGGATATTTGTGTACTCTTCAACAAATTTCTAGAGGGCGATTTATCCACCTCTTGTATCTTCAATTGTAACATTACTCCTTTCTGTAGTTACCTTCCTAATATTTATCGAATACTACAACCATATTTTTGATTCTTACGTAAACACTGCATATTATGCGTGAATAAATCACAAAGTAAACAAAGTCTGTGATCATCAAAAAGATACCCTAAAATATTTAAAAGATTGCATTTTAACTCATTAACAATATTTAAACAAGTTCAGAATTAATAAAATAATTCAACTACTATTTATAATCAAAACTGCCAAATATTCTTCAACACATTTGTACGCATTTGAAATACAATTCTACACCCACCCATTTTAAACTTAAATTAATTTGCAAGTAGTCAACACACCAATACACACGCAATGACACTTCCTTTTACTGCCGACATTAAAATAGCATAAAAAACAATAATAGTAACAACAACAATAACAACAACAACATCAACGATAAACCATGTCAAACGGAAATTTGTCTACGCATTTTCTATTTGACTGACTTCTTGTACAAATTTATCTTTAAATTTTGCACTGACATGTTGACGATGTTGACGATTGTGATGATGCTGTTGTCGCTGTTACTGCTGACTGCTTGTTGACGATGATGGCAATGAGGAGATACACATACATATAAAAGAACATTTAACACGCATCCGTTTACATGTCCTGTGTGCGTGAGAGTTGATGTTGTATTTAATTTTCAGTTTCACATTATTTGGTCGTTTTCAATTGTTTTTCTTTGATTCTTTGTTTTTCGTTTTTTTATTTTTTTTTTTATATTTTGGTCTGATTTTATATGAAATTTGGTATAGCGGCCATCGGCTGTATTTATACACTGGCATTTGGTTGTTGCTTTTAGCTTTAAGTCCATTCAACACAGAAAACAGTAGCAAATACGATACTAAAAAATATACTTCTCGTTACTTTGGTTGGCATCCTCTAGAGAACACGAAACCGAATTCACTTGAGTTGGTTAATTTATTATTTCATGTTTGTATGTGTGTATGTCTTTATGTGTGTACGTCGGCTAGTGGTGTCGTTTAATGTATTGCGTTGAGTACTTACATTTGACTATTTGCAGTAAGTTTGTTGTTGGTAGTGTTATGTTACCATTACAATCGCATAAATTATTATAAAACCATTAAAGCGCTTTAACACCACCACCACACATTCATTCAATATAAGCAAATAAACGCACATAAAAACACTTCAACAGTTCCTGGTGAAAAAGAGAAAAATATAAATAATTTGGCAATGATGAATACAACAGCTGGGATTTTGGAGCTTACGCAGTTGTTTTGAGATGACAAGATGACAAAAGTTTCTTTTTATTTCTTGTTATAAATGTGATACTTCAAATGGTAACTTATTTCGCTACAATATTTCTCGCCTATAGAAAAGTTTATTATACTTAATTCTATCTGAAAAGAATCGCATTGTAAATCAATATTAAGTTTAAGGCCTAAAAGGATTTTATTTCAATATTTTTTTTTTTAATAAAATAGATGTAAATAAATCAAGTGCGAGTTAGACTCACATACGTAGGGTTCCGTACTATGTTCAGTACAACTTAAAAAATTAAAGTTGTTAATTTTTTCATGTTTTATGGAGCACCCTTTATTTTTAATTATTTTTTGTACTATAAACACTGTGTAAATATCCATCCCTTCTGAATTCTTCTCTAGGCCATTATTGGAGAAAACGTTGTCCACCACACAGAGCTTCTTATGCATGGGTAAGTCTAAATTGAAAATGGAGGTCGACTGGTATCCAGAGTTCGCATACTAATGGCCAAGCACCCTCCTGACCACGCATCCCTGGCAAATGCTGTTCCACCGTGGAACAATTAAGGTTCAAAGAACCCTGGCATCTGGTTCCCCCATTTTCCCCGATAGTACTGCGTCTAAGCTTTGAGAATGAACCGCAATGACAATTAGTGCCCCCGGGGGATATAGGGAACTAAGTTTAAATTACTGTTTGCAAATTTAAAAAACCAATATATTCTTCTGCTGCCGTAATACCAAAAAACAAAAATTTCGCCTAATCGATGTTTTATATTCTTCATCACAGGTGGAAGTTTGTCATACTGTGTGTAGTTTTTAAAATATTGATTTGTTCTGGATCCTTATCCATAGTTTACATAGCGTTGTTCGTCTTTATTTAGGTTAAGATTAACTTTCCAATATATTCAGCAATATCAGACCATTCCATTCAAGGCTGCGGGCAAAAAACCTATTTTTTTGTTGTTTGTTTTAAATTTTTTTTAGCCTTTTAGTAAATAAAGTTAATTTTTATTTTAATAAGTATTTTTTCTTCATTTATGGCATACAAACGAAACATTTTTGAATTGTTAAATTTTTTTAATTTAATTTTTGTTAATATTTCTGCTCCTTAAATTTGTGTTTAGTTTTCTGTTGAAATGTGGTCACACTATCAGCAGCCGAATGCTAGCAAAAATTTATATATTTATAAATTAATTAAATTATGTAATTTGGTGAAATTTTACCACAATTTAAATTAAAATGGATAACAGAGAAAAACAGAACTCTATTTTGTCGACGAATTTGTTGTACTGTGCGAAGTTCGTCGTTCTTCCCTATTATGTTTTTACATAATACTATTTTGTTTGAATAGAAATTTAAAGAAATGTTAAATAAAATATAAATGTTATAGATATTTTTTTAAATAATTTAAATAAAACATTTAAACATTGTTTGTTTAAAATAAATATGCAAATAAATTAGTATACATTCACACATCAAATAGATCTAATGAGCAAAATAAATTAATTTGACAGTAATTAAAGAAAAATGTAAAAGTAAATGTATTTTTTATTATATATATTTTTTTAATTTAAATAAAAAAATTCTTGCTTACTTTTCAATCTCTGTGCTGGATCTTTTTATTTAAAGACTTAAATAACTCAGTCTACGCACATGTAGACATAAATCTACAGTTGTACATATAAACGTATGTATGTATTTGTATACAATGTGACAAAAGTTGAAATTAATTACAGTCAGGCAGCAAAAGTACACGAGAACATTTTGCAAATGTGTCACTATGAGAAAATCTAATTAAATGTGTTCGTCATCAACGACTGATAGAATGGCATTCAAAAATATACAGACAAGCAAATAAATTATTCTGAACTTAGATTAAATGAATACAAGCTAATGCTCTCATACACTCCCAGCTGTTTTTAAAATGTTAAAGTTTTTTTTAAAGAAAAATTAAATTTATTTGACAGTTATTTAAATCTCAAAAATCAATTGACAGCTATGTCAGCCACAGAAGAAGATAATTAAGCACCTTTAGGACCAAACAATTGTGAAAAAAATTAGATAACTTTTAGTGACTGTTAAATGTTGAGTTGAATAAAAGATTGCTTGTAAAATCAGCAGAACCGCGGGATACTGACAATAAAAATTCTAAAATACTTTAAATATAAAAACAAAGTACTTGTTATAGTAAATAAGGAAAGGAAAAGTAAAAGAATATGAAACTATCGATAGTAGATGTAGATAGATATGTCGGGGAGTTTATGATGCCACAATTAGCTCGCTGCTTGACAGTCTTACTTAAACCAGATACAGCTTCTAAAGATTCAATTTAATATATCCAGCTGTGATGTCGACAGTCTGAGAAAGCAGTCAATATATGAACATCTCAAGTAACGTTAATTTATTTATTTTAATGTAGGGTGAATATCAAAGCAGATCACTGCCTTAATGGGCTCCTTTTCGATCGTTTCCGCTCTCTATGATTATATGCAACCTAAATGAAATTTACAGAAACCTTTGAGTAACGTGCTGCAACCAGCCTTTAATCTTGACTAGTGATTTCAGTCATTAGACTGGTATCTGACGACCTTCTTTCTCATCACGCAGTCTCTCGTAATTGCTAGCATTTATTGAAAGCTCTAAATCCTCATTTAACAAGTGGTCCTGTAGGTTTTTAGGGATAGTGAGGGCTTAATTCAGTATCGGCCAGATTTTCATCACTATTCAGTATTATGGTTAAATTTGCCATCTATATTTAGACAGATCACATATGCTTACTTCTCTCTTTTGAATATTAAAACACAGAAAAATTTGTTTTTTAATTCATTTTTTTCATTTTTCATTTTTAATTATTTTCATATAAAATTTTAATTAATTTTTTAACTGATACTATTATATAATTAATTAAGAAAGAACAAAATAAAATTCTAATTAAATAAATAAATAAATAATCGAATTAATTAAATATTAAATTCAATTTGCAACTAATTAAAAACTCTAATTGGAGCAACCAATTTTCATGGTTTTACTTAAACTAAGACAAAAAAAAAATTAAAACAAATGTAGTTTTAATTTAGAAGTCCAAAAAATATCTGTTAAACAATATGAGTAAAAACCAATACAACTTAACAAGCTAGGGGGGTAATATTTCCAATATTCAACCCTGTTACACACATAATTATTTTTAGTATCCTTATATTTTAATTGCACTTTACTCTAGTTCTCTAAATAACTGCTATATTCGCAACTTTAATAACGTATAATTTGTAAACTAAATAAAACACACATAGGGAAATAAATGTACATTTGTGTGTGTACATATATTTATGATTATCATTCGTACTCATGTATCATAGAGTAAGCTGTAATGTTTGCTCTGAACAATATAATTACAAGATTCAAGATGAAAAACTTGAGATTATGGGATTATAATTAAAAAAATACTTATGAATATGACAAACGAACTAGAAGAAAGTGTACTATGCTCAGCCGTACCGAATATAACAAACGCACTTACACCAAATCAGGCACAAGACTTAAAAGCAAAGGCACCCACGGAAAACCCTGAGTGTCTGTGAAAACTCACACAGTCTAAAAAGACTCTCACAAAGGGAGCAACACATATAATAATTTTCACTTAGGAGCATGCCAGCTTTCAAGAGAGTAGGTTCGTGTCGCTTTGTTATATGAAAAAGGTACAATCTAAATAATTAACAACAAATTAAAAAAGTTTATATAGACAACTAATTGTATTTCTTTTAATCATAATACACAAAAAAAAGTTTGTTAAAATTAGAGTAAAAAAATAATTTTCAATATAAAAAAATACATTTAAACATCAATTCATGCTCTTTTTTACGTATTTATTTTCAGTATTATTTAGTCGTTAAAATATTTAATCATTGAATTTAATTCAATTACACATATGCCCTATTCACAAGCCCCCTAGTACGTGCTAAGTGCTAACAAAATACAACGTTGCTACCTGTGTTGTTGGTAATTTTAATGCAAACATGTGATACAACACTTAGTGCTTTTTTTCATATGTTTGTCAAACATTGTATTTGTTTCTATGCTATTAATAGTATGTAATATATGTATGAAATATGTATGTAGTATGTAGTAAGTATGTAGTATGCAATACTACCTACACCTTAGCAGAGCTTGTGAATAGGGCAATAATTTTATTTATATTTCTATTCAATACAAAACATATTTATTCTTAAATATATTTAAGTTATAAAATAAGCAAATTTAATTTTTTTTAGTGCCAGAACAAAAATACCTACTCTTAAACGAAAAAACTTTGGTTGGGTGCTTTTGCTTATAAGCATTAAGACCGAAAGGATGAACACAAGCAAAAAGTAAATACTGAATAGAGGAGAGTGGTGGGAGGATAGAGGCTAAACAAAATTTTGCTTATCTAGGCCAAACCAGGAATAAGTAATCAAATTTCTGTTCATTTATCAATAATTATCTCTCTAATCTTATCATCAGCAAATATTTATGATAAATAAAATTAATTTCCGTTAAGAAATATGAGTTTGATATTAATCTTTACAAGTTAATAATTCAAGTTTGTATTTTAGTTTCTATTTATGTAAGTGCTGGTACATTAAATGTGTTTGTGGTTACGCTAAATTATCTTGACAAACCAGTCAGTAAATTTAATGGGACCATGATAGTTAAGGGATATATCTGAGGAGCTTATGTGAAACCTAACGCAAATACAGAATAAAGCACAAACATTTTGTTCGCAAATATCTTTACAATAAAGTTATTGCTATTGTTAAACCTTCCGCATATTGATACGTATGCAAATTTGACATAAAAATTAATATTATTTTATTTAAATATAAACAAATCACAGATTTTAATTCGCAAACATAAAAAGAATAATTGATGAAACGTCGGGAAAAATGTAAAATAAATTGTTTTATTTACATTAAAGAAGTCAGGCCATATTAGCTTATTTATTAAATAAAGATAAAAAGAATTAATTAGAAATCAGCGAAATAAAAATACTTTTGAACCACGCAAATATCTCAATATTACAGAAAAGCTATGATTTTCCAAATTATATTCATCTTGGTTTATTATAAGCATATTTTTTATTTATTATTTAATATTCATAAGTATTTCTTAAACAATTTATGCATTTGTTAACGTTTTGTTGCTAACAGAAAAATCACCCACAATCTACACACACACACATATATTTGATTTGTAGATAAGATTCTCTTACTTTTTCGTTCATTGTTTTCTATTGCTCTTCATCCCCAACCTTGCGAGCTTTGAAAATGTCTTCAATCTTGTAGGATAGCTTGGGAAATTTCAAAAATATTTTAGTAGTCAGCAGGATATCAAGCTGAATTTCTAAATCCAAGTTTTATTAGACTCAAATCTTATTATGTTGAGTTGCCTTCGTTATTATTATGTTTTCACACAAAGAAAATTTAGTAAATGTTGTATTTTTGAAGGTAAAAAAAAATAATTTAGGTAAATAGAAAACAATCAAATAAATACATAGTAGACTTATAAAAATATGTCAGACATTAAAGAAGAAATATTCCTATTAAAACACCCTCGGCATGGTGGATCAAAGTAAGATTTGGTGTAGATAAAAATTAATGTATTTCTCCTATTTTTATTTTTCTTGTAAGACAACACTTTCGCCACTTTGAAGAATATTTGGGGATAACCGAACCAGCAAGTCTCAGACTGACTGACTAGCGCAATAGAAATCTGAATTCAAACCTCGATCTTTCTTTCCTGCTGTAATTGCAAGATTTCCCATCTGTCCATCTTCTGCATTAAGTGACCATTCTAAATTGATAAACAAACAGCATATTTTGAAAAACATTAAAATGTGTTTAAACATGAGACATACTGCATCATACACTGTAGTATTTCTACACATATGAGTGATCGAGTGTGAGTTGAAATTTGGGTTTATTATTACGTCAAATACATTTAGAAATTTGATTGAAAAGAAAAGTGTATCCAACGGAAGAAAAAAATCATGGTGCTGTTTTTCTATTCCAGACGAACTATTCATGTAGAAAATTTTATAAGATCAGCACCCAGTTTTGAAGTTATTTTAACGCAAATTTCCTAGACGAATTTTTCTCCTGCAAATCAATAATTCAATATTGAAAAAAATTCTTTTGATTAAATTAGGAACAATCCCTCAACAGTTTTAAATTGGAAAAAAATCCGCAAATGTTGTTCAGTTTTTCAATGCAGCTTTAACTTCTTTCAAAAGGTTGCGTATTCAACAAGTATTAAATTTGTTCTCAAAATAATTAGCGAATTTTCAAAATACTTTATCAGGTAGTGGCATTTTATTATTATTTATATTTAAAAATTTTTGTTTTCAAACGTCAAACTCCATGTTTTAAATATAAAACAGAGCTTTTTTGTATAGCTATTAATAAATAGGATTTGTCTCCGTACTTAAAAGCTGTCTTTAAATGAGGGGCTTACAGTAATATATTAGAAAAATGAGATCAATGATCTTTTAAATGCAAAAGGTTGTTCTTATAGCCTTTCTGCGCGCAAAATTTTAAAGCCGGGGCACATAGAATCCGTCATAACTTATACGTTGTCTTTTTTAATGAACAACTAAGTTGAAATACATATTTTCCTATGATCGTTGCACCAATCAGTACGTATCCGGCAACGAAAAGTAAGAATGTTAGGTAACTTTTAACTGTTAACTTACGTTGAGCAGTTCGATAACAACCAAATGGTTTTTTCTTTGTTTTTATTTAACTTCCAGGGTTGAGTGGCAGCAACAAAAAAAAACAAAATAAATAAACCAAATAAATTAAAATGGAGAACAAAGCTTTTCAAGTGACTTTTTTCCTGGTTTAATATCCGTTCCCATTTGTCAAACTCTTCCGTCCTTACGTTGCTATAACGCATGACGGATTTTATGTGTCCAGGGATTAGAAAACATTTCTTGATACATGCATTAAATATAATACATTGCTAGCGTTAGTATCTAGGTCTCAGCAAAAGATAAGAGTTATACCTTGAGGTCTTGTACCCTACACTTCTATGAATTTTACCTACTTATTCCATATGTAACCTTTATTTTAATTAAAAAAAAATAGTTATACCCCTTATACTCTAAAGCCCTCTATTTAAATACAAACAAGATAGCAAGTTTAAATTGATAAACATTTTTTTGCTAGATCATCCGTCAATGTCAAAAATCAAGCCACAACTGTCACTGTCGCTACAGTTGCAATTGTAGTATTTTTTGTGAAATATTTCAAGCTGAGTGAAGTTGTGTCTAATATTTTCTAGATGATTTCGCTGCTACTTGTATTTATTTGGCCTGATGTCGTTGTCATTGCTAAAAGTCATGTCCACTAATGTTTGCTGAATTCCTCCACACATGCTTTAACCTCGCAAAAGTATTTGATATTACGATGAAAACATCTTTAAAACTATGGGATATTCTTTGCAGCATGTCTTTAAAATATTTGAAAATAAGTTTAACAAAATGAAGTGTAGTTTATAAATCAATACCAAATAACAATTTAGTTTAAGTTTTTGCTTTAAATACAAATCTAAATACAAATAAATACAAATCTATTTAAGAAATTTATTTCCTTTACAGAGTTGCATAAAGTGTGATAATTAATAAGGGTAGTCTGTTCTATTAATTATTAAGTCCAATGTCTACATGTATACTAGGAAGTTTAATTAAGCGTATCCTTTACTTAACCTTAAAAATGAACCCAACAAACTCATAAAATAATAACAATTCCACAAACACTTACATATTTGTATATTTGTATGTGTATGTATGTATATGACACAAAGCAGCAACAGCAATAGAATGAGGTTTTATTACCGGTTAAATAAGTTTTTAAGTATGCACGCAAGAGCAACAAATAAAACGGCAAAATAAGTGTAAAATAAGCTGTAAAAAGGAAATAAAATTATATTTTGTTTGGTGCGCTACTAATTAGCAACACCAAAAACAAAAACTAATTGAAAACAACTAAAGAGAAGACCCGAAGAGAAACGATTCAAAAACTTTTTTTTTCTAATTAAAAAATATTATGGGTTTGTAGAAATTCTAAATTAAATTCTTACAGAACTTTAACTTAAATCATTATTTCGTAAATATTATCTTTAGTACTAAAGCAAAGTAATATTCTAAACTTACAGTTGAGAAGGCAATGAAAGCCATAAATTTAAACACACGATCATTTGGGAAAATTGTGTTTAATATTTGTATTATTAAATATTAAAACTTTCTTACATGGCAGTGAAACAAACTAGAGTCTTTGCAGAGAACTGAATCCGAAAGTCCTAGACTGATACCAACAACGAATACCCAACCCCTATAAACAACATCAAATAACTACATCAACTAAATATTAAATAAAATGCAATACAAGTAAGTATGTATCCAAGTCTCTCTAAAAATAAAAGAATAAACAATTTATCAAATTATAAAATAAATGGAAAATAAAGATGAATGAACAAAAATGCACTCACATAACTTTAACACTACGTGGAGACTCATGCCCCCCTATTCCCATAAATAATCAAATGATACCTCAGCCTCAGGCTTACAGGCAGAAATTATACTCTCGCCTTAAATTACAAACTTTTATTGCACAAGTCAATTATAAAACCAATTTGGTGTTGTGGCCTTCAATTATGGGGAACTGCCTCAGCTAGCAATGTAGAAAAAATCCAGAGGCGCCAAAATAAGATTCTACGGATGATCACAGTACCTCCCTGGTATATAATAAACTCGAACATCCAAAAAGATCTTAACGTGCCATCAATTAAAGCAGAAATAGCGAAATATGCATTAATGTAATTAAAGCAGCTTGAAATACATCCCATTCCGCTGGCCCGTAACTTACATAATGAAAGTGGTTACATTCGTCTAAGAAGGAGGGACATTGTTTCTCTCGCCCAAACAACAGAAGGTTAACCCGCAAATGACAGCAGCAACCGTGAAACACAATTTTTTGTCTAGCACTGGCTTAACTGGACTTAACAAGTATATTTATTTTTATTTTAGACTTAAGATGTGAGTAATTAGTGATAGTTCAAAATATTCAAGATACAATAAATAAATTATGAAAAAAAAATAATTAAAAAAAATAACAAAATTTAGTCATAGGTGCTATTATTGCTTTACAGCGAACAATTGCTCTAGAAAATTTTCATTAAAATAACTTCAAAACTGGGTGGTGTTCTTAGAAATTTTCCACATAAATTGTTTGTCTGGAATAGATAAACAGCACCATGATTTTTTTCTTTCATTAGATAGACTTTTCTTTTCAATCAAATTTCTTAATGTATTTAACGTAATAATAAAACCATATTACTAGAGTGTTTGATGGAGTTTGTATCGTATTTAAACACATTTTAATGTTTTTCAAAACATGCTGTTTGTTTAACAATTTCAAATAGTCAGTTTACCGAGAAGATGGATAGATTCGGATGTTGGTTTTTCCACCAAACTGAGCAATGAGAAAGATCGAGTGAAGTAAAAAAAATGAAAAACGAAGAAAACTAGGTGTTGTGCATTAATTATTCAAGGCGATATGCTAGTAGGGAATGTCAACATGGTTTCAGTGGTGCACTTGGTAAAAGTAGAAACTTCGTTTTGCCAAACTGGTTTAACATTTTAGCCAAAAACATAAAATCATGCTATAAACATAGGCTGACTTCCGAAATGTATATTTGCAATGTATCAGTACAGCAGTACATAAACAGCAAGTTAATACATTGTGTAGTTATTTGTATTGAACAATCGAAATTTAAATTTTAAAAAATATAGAATTTAATTTAAAATATTTTTCGACAGATAAGTATATATTTCACAAAACCTTAAAAAGTTTTCAAAGGTACTAGGCTTTAGAAGTCTTGAAATTTTATTTGCAAGTGTTAAAAAGGTATAAACAGAAACACTTAAAATGTTATAGCCCAGTATTAATGGAAATTCCCAAAAAAAAAAATTTGGGCGACAGAACACACTTGCTATGATGTATCAACAAAAACGTATCCTTACACGTCGTCGAATTAAAAGTGCGCTTAAATGACAATAAAAAAACACAGAACAGGTGTGATGTTCAATGAAAATTTTAAAATTAAAAAAAAAATAAGCAAAACAGCGTTGTGTGGTAGACAGAAAAATTAATTTTTTACAGTTAACAGCGATTTTTTTTTTTCGGAAATAATGCAAACGTGCAAATCCTAGTAAAATAATAGTTTTCAAATCCTTCAAGAATTAATTAAAATTTCAAAAGGGTGCCCAGTTTTTACACTATAGAGGTTGTTTAAATTGAAATTTGACGTTATTTTATATTTTTTTAAATAAATCTTTAAAAAAGTATTTCAATTAAAAGCATTTTTTGTTCACAAAACATCATTTAATGAATGTAAAAATTTTCCAATAATTAAAAAATAAAATTTTTTTTGTGGTACGTAATACTTTTAAGCGAATAAAAGCAAACCATTAAATAATATTTTAGATACATAAATAAATTTGTATATACAAATCGTACATTATTACTAGTCCTCTAAAAAAAGAATAAATGTTTTTTTTTTAATTTTTAACTTATGAAGTTGCAAAGCAACATAATAACCAGGAGAATGAAAAGAAAAATTACAAGAATAAGAAATTTTTTATGACCAACTGCAGAAAACAACCAAAAAACTTAGGAAAATTTATTTGCTGCCTTGGCATTGTTTTTAAAATTGTGTTTATTGGTGTGAGAAATAGATAGTGTGCTTTACTACAACAGTGGTGCATTATGAGTACGACAGTGTTCAAGCATTAAATTGTGTGTGCAGGGTAGGGCTACTTTACTTTCAATGTCTGGTTTATATTATCAACATGTCAACTAGGTAATGGAGACATAGTTTCATTTTGTTTATACTGTTGAAAGTAAATGGCCGTCTTGAATGCTTAAAAATAAGTGTAAATTTACTGCATTAAAGAAATATTATAAGGGTGCCAAAAAAAATGAAACGGAATATAAGGAATATATAAAATGTAAACATATTTGTTATTTTTAAGATGCTCTTTAAATATTCGCAGCTAGCAAGGACTTTATTATAAACTAGCTGCGCCCACCACTTCGTGAGCGCCCTGACAATATTTTGCTCGATCTTGCTTTGAAAGTATTCCACACCAATTGTAAGACTCTTACTTTTATAGTGCTTCTGTTATGGTTTATGTATTTACTTTAAATCTTTATTATCCATCCCTGGATAAAATTCTAAAATTTATAAAAAATCTAAGATTCTAAAAATTATTGTAAACCTCTGCAAGAGGTATTAAAAATATTTTAATAACAATGTAATTCTACAAATCAAATACATTTTTTTTTCAATTGGCGCCATCTGTTGCGCAATAGTGTATAAAATATCCTACTTTCAAAAATAAAAGGTGCGCAACCGTGTTTAAAATAACCCAGTTTTAAACCTAAAATTTCGGTATCTTTAAACCGGAAATTGCGTACTTTCCCCTTTTTTCTCCATTTTGTCCTGGAAATGAGATATTTTTGCAGAAAATAAGTATCCTATATTGGAATCCATCCAGCAGGCAGATAGACAGACGGAAATGAATTACTATTTTACTATATGTATGTAAAGATATAAACATTAGTTTACTTTCCAACAACGTCTTAAGCAAGTCAAACAATTATAATTTTTTAGTAATTAACAAAAACCCTGTTAAATTCGCAAAGAAGGCATTTTACAGTAAATTAAGGGATCAAATAAAGAACTTGAGTCTAAAGAGATTAAAATTTATAAAAAATTAAAATTCCTATTGGAGAAAACCTGAAAAACGTAATTTGCTATATACAGTTCTAATTATCATACTCCCTAACTTGATTATTTTAAATATTAAAAATTGCACAGAGAATTACTTCCAAATCCTCTGAATTTTTACTATTAGTCAGCGAGTTCTGCTTTACATGGTAGTGTTTGAAATGGCAGGAATATATTGGTTAAATTACCTAAAAAACATCTGCTACGAAAAAAGCATTTTAAAAAACAAGGCTACATTATTGAAATGATTGTTTCAGAAATAATGTGTCCGATATTTACAGAGCCATACATTTCATGAGAGTAGTTGGAAAAATGTAGAATTAACATTAATGAACAAGAGATTAATGCCCAAGACGAATATATACAGGGCACAAGAAACATTAATCAGGTGGCCTCACTACGGAGGGGAAATATTAAGGCGAAAATTATCAATTTTTTATATGGATTTTGTCAGTTAAACTTAAATGGAGGTCGAACTATCAAACTCTATACAAAAAAATTTAAAAATTTTCGCCTTAATATTTTCCCTTCATAGTGAAGTTACCAAAGCATGGAGTTTGATAATTAAACTTCCATTTAAGGGGAAAATTGTAAGTCCAACTTTCAAAATCCATATAAAAAAATTGATAATTTTCGCCACAATACTTCCCCTCCGCAGTGAGGCTACCTTGTTAATATGCCTTGGAGGTGAGCTTATGAATGTGCCTTGGCAGGGTGACTACATGTTCAACAACACAAAAACTAGGCAACTTGAATTACAAAATCTATGCCACTTGTCAAAAACATTTATAAAAATAAAAAAAGAGAACAAAAATAGTCAATAAAATTTTCGGGCTGCGGATGCATTGGTTAGAATTTCTCAGAGTTAAGATATGAGAACTTTTTTTTACATAGTTCAAATATGGAAAAAATAAACATTTACATAGTTTATAATTTTTATAACTTTTTAACTTATTTACCCAAACATCATTTTCTTTTACTTCGTATGAATAAATATTCAAATGAAAAATTCTTTTCGTATATATAAATTGGATCTTACTTACCTAGTACTCATACAATTTACCATATACATATATATTACATACATACACACACACATACATACATACATACATACATACATACATACATACATACATACATACATACATACATACATACATAAATATAGACATACATACATATATAAGTATTTATATCAATCAAATATTTGACACAATTCCCAAATAAAATTTATTGTTAAAAATTTATACAAATACTTACATACTCGTATGAAAATATGAATGTGTGTGCCGTAGTTACTGGTTATAATTTTATAATCCACTTAAATGTTCTATGACATTTACAATTGTTATTGTAAAAATAAAATTATTGGCAGGAATTGCACACACAGATATGTATATATATGTACATACTTCCATATAGACATACATACATCTGTTTATGAATAAAATGTTCAAAATTTATGAGAATATCTTTTTTAAAATGTACCAAATGTATTTTTACATACAAATGCACATGTTTCGCAAAGTAGACAGACAGACATACGGATATATGTATGTAGATTTATACATTTCGAAATGTTATAAACAAATATGAAATTTTATTGTGTGCCAATTCGTATCTCTGATGATTAAACAGGCAATCATACGGTTGCTATTGTCATCACAACGAGCATGAATGGCAACGACGGCAGCAGTAGTCGCAAGCACCATCACCATGGATCGAAGAAGCAGCAGTCGTTGGTGTGCTAGCCTGTGTGTTGCTCTTGTTTGGTTTTTTATTTTTGCTTTTTAAATTTACAATCATCATTATCGTAATCATATTGTTGATATTTGACACTTTATTATGTGCACATCATTAAATTTAATATTATTGCATATTTGTCTGCCTATTTATCAAGTTTTTTACATCTTTTCAATTGCTGTATCGATAAACAATTTAAATTTATTTCCAATTTGTTTTTCCTCCAATATAGGGACTGCGACAAAATGCAGAGCATGCAAAGTTTTGCATTGGATTTGTGACATGCCTATTCAGAATCGGTGCTTAAAAGGAGTTTTCCTTTTGTGGGATACATTTTTAAATTGTCTTTTTAGATTTATGGGAAATAATATAAACCTTCTAACTTATGTAGTGCAGCAATGTGTTGCATTTCCCATATTTTATTGACCACGTAACAAAGATTTTATTCAAATAAACCTTAAACCTTTTATCAGTAATAATTTTTAACAGTAAGAAAATTAGTATATACATACATTAATTTTTTTTAAATAAATTTTAGATGGAATTTGTTAATACAACAAATTTTATCTTCCTTCAAAAACTGCATGTATTAACACTAATAATAAAACAGCAATAAAAAAGAAACATGCTTGTTTCAGAGTAACGAAATAAATACTCACTCACTGCTCATTCATGTGTGAGTAAGTACATTTTAGTTTTTTTCCGCTTCTTTCTAGACATGTATGAAAGACTAGAAAATATTTTGTGTTTGTTTATTTATGAGTAAGCAGATTTATTTTTTTTTCCTTTCTATTCAAAAGTGAATAAATGAAAAAATATTATATGAGAATTTACAATTTTGTTAATTTTTCATAAATGAGAGTAACGTAGAAAATATACACATTAAGCATTCGCATTAATGTATGTATGTGTATGTGTTTTTTGTAATGACCATGCAGTAACAAAGTGTGAGAAGTGAGAAATTTCATAAATGAAGACTCACAAATGAAAGGTCTTATAAATGAAAAAAATATACAAAAAATTATGTAAAGCAGCATTAAAGAGAAGAAACTAATATATAACCATTTACATATAAATAATAGGCTATTTCTTTTTTTTTCACTGTTCATGTATGAATGATAAAAAAACAATAGTTACACGCATTCATGTGTAGTCAATGTAATGTGTGAAAGACAGAAACTTTTGTGTTGTTTGTTCATGAACGTGAAAAATAAATATGAAATTTTAGAAATCTTATTTGTGAGAAATATCATAAATGTTGATATTTCAATGTTTATAAATGAAAACTTCTGAACTCTGCGTATCACATACGAATAATACAGTTATTCTTCGTTTTTTCATCGTTCATGTATGTATGGCAGACCATTTTTTGTTGTTCATTTATGATCGTGAAAAAATAAAAAATTAAATAATTCAATTTTAGAAATCTCATTTATGAAAAATACCATAAATGTTGAAATTTCAACGCTCATAAATGAAAAATTCTGAAACCTGTTTTTTTATGCAATATTTTTAGTGATTAAAAAAAAGGTATAGCAATCCATGTTACCTTGGCTATAATATTCTTTAATATTTTTTTATTATGAAGAGTAAAACATATTATTTTTTTTCCATTCTTAGCACCCTCGCTCTTACTGCTCAGAAATGTAAAGCTGTGGAAAAAGGTAAGTAAATCTTTTTCCACAGCTTTGCATTTCTGAGCAGTAAGAGCAAGTCAATAAATTTTTGATTGTAGGTAACTTTATGTTTATAGACGTGGAGTAATGATATATGGATGTGTGTGCGTAAATGTCTCATAACTATTTTACATCAACGAATGTCAGTCAATAAATGACATTATGATTTTTTACGTATGTGAGCTTATGTGCAGGTATGTAATTAAATTCCTTAACGTACACAAATAGGAGAAATCTTGAGTATTACTAATTGTTTCTAAAAATGTTAACAATATTTTTTTTGTTGTTTGCCTTCACGTTCAATACTTCTATAGCCTCCATCACAAGGGATCTTTTTATTTTGTCAGTTAGATTGTGAAAAAAGAACACATCACAACAACTCAATAGCAAGATATTCATTAAATTACACGATTAAAAAACACCAAATTTCAACATTTGTGTCCTCACCTAAATACTGTAAAATAAGGTGCAGAATTTTAAGATAAGACCAGAAATCAAATTTTCACAATACAACTAAAAATTTTGTACAAAATACGAGTTAGGACCTTTCTAGTTGAGAGCACCGACGTGTATGTATGCGTATATGTTAAATCAAATACGAGCGTATGTTTTTATTAAGTTACCTGCATGAGCTTATAATTTTACAACATAAGTTATGCATGTTTTTATATTTCAAAGTTAGTTGGAAGTTCTTGTTTGCCTAAACTGCGACAAAGAAATAAAAAGCATAAAATCATCTTATGAGTCTTATGAAGTTTGAATATAACTTTTAATATAATTATTTATTTTATTTGTAGTAAAGTTTTCAATGGTCTTAGAATTGCTAACACCACCATATTTGTTCCTTTACATAACTTTCTGTACATATCCTTTAATGCAAAGTAGTCATATCTTAAAAAAGTGTAGAAAAATATTTATGTATAACCACGATTTAGCTTGAGATGGAACACGATTTTAAACTTACAAGATTTGTCATATGCTTATTATTTTTATTTTGTATAGATTTTAAAACTGGTTTATATTACCTCATTTTGGTCAATACTTTGTCTAAAGTCTTGAATTTTATCCTTTGGTATGAATTTTAAATAAAAATAAATTAAGATTTAAAAAAATCTTAATCCATTTAATCCATTTAAAATAAATCGACTTTCATCACATACCTGATAGTTCTGAATTTTATTTTACAGCTAAAGGCCAGTACGCAGCTCGCCTAAATTTCAGTTTCCCATAAGAAGTATGTGTAAAAAACAGCCTGAAATTCAGGTTTGAAAATTTTCAGGCAACTTTCCGTTTGGTAGTACGCAGCTAAACAGAAAACTAAACGGAATTTTTGACTATTACAGGGATCTTCTAACAGAAAGTGTAGACTTTTTTTCTTCAACTGAAGTTAAAATTAATGTTTAGGCAATTGTTTGGTAACGGAATTTATGACATTGCTTTTTTATACTTATAAAATATTTTTTATTCATTTCTATGTTGATATAATGTTATTGTGTACAATATACAATAACATTTTAAAATCACGACTACATGATTTTTATTTCTACAAACGACCACATCATGAATTTTACTTTTGTAGAAATAAAGGCGAAAAAAAAACCTAAAATTCCGTAGAGCTGCGTACTGGACTTAAAGCCTAGTACTCCGTTCGAATTTGTGAAAAATGTTAAGAATTTATTATTTCACAAGGAATATTTGACATTTAAAATGTGGTGTCTATCTCGCGATTTGGAAGAATTTTACGATTTTTTTGCTTTTAAATATACCACAAAATTTTCCACAAAAAATTTTACAAAAAATTCCACATAATATAATGCACATTTGCTTTATTTCACAGCTTTGGTAAAATGTTGCCAGAAACATTTATATGTTTTTTCACAATCACAAATTTCACAATTTTTTTCATGACTTTTTCATATAGTTTGATAATTCCGCATGAAAAACTGAACAGAGTACCAGGCTTAAAGCAGGTACAAAGAACACTTTTTGATAACTAAAAATTTTAATTTTTATGAGATATGACTATGTTGCATTAAAGGAGCGGTATCTTTGTACAAGAATGTCCTAATTTATATTTATGTAAAAAGCAGTATTTTATTTTAATTTAATGCTGCATATTATGTTAAAATATATTAAGAAAAATTATCTTTTTAAATTTATTAAAAAATTTAAATGAGATAAAAACAAAAAAAAAACGAACTATAGAAAATCTATTATCCAGGAAAGTGTTTGAAATGCATTTTGCCTTAATATATATAAAAAAATTAGTAAGTCACTTTTTTATTTTTGAAGATCTTAATAGAAGATGGCTGTTGCATTGTGACTTCGTGCATACCTGCAAAAAACACCAAATATATAAAATAAAAATATAAATGCACATCTTATAAACTGACACAAGAACAACTTACTTAGTTTCCTTTTTTATTAATGTCAAGTGAATTTTCTATTGATTCTCTTATTTTTAAATTTTCCTCCACATCTGCAATCAAAAACAATCGTATAACAAAAGCCATAAAACTGATAATGAGTAGAAGAAATAGTGAACTTATTGCCCATAAAATGCCCATCAAGACTATTGCAGTCCTTCGCAAGGTTACGTTGGAAAGTCGCAAGGCCACGTATACGATTAAGTTCAGTATAAAAACTGTTACGAAACTTGGCGTAGCGATTAGTAAGTACACAATCAACTTTAAGATTTCGTTCGCGGGAAATGTGAATAAAATCATAAAAAATATGGATATGGAAATTAATAACACAAAGGCATACACGTGCATATTAGGAGATGTCTCTAATATGTGTACGGCTTACAGGAAATTTTGAAAACTCAAATATTCAGAAAAATTAAAAATTTGTTTTAATAAAAAGCAAAAACTTCAAAACAATGTCAATACCAAAATATATCTACTACATATGTATACTACTATTTTTTATTTGTTTTATTGCTTTCTCACTTCTGCACTTTAAAATTTCTAGACACATACATATGTATGTATGTATAACTTTGGACATGCCGAATAAAAAATATTGCTAAGTGTCAAAAAGCAAATGACTACAACTCAGGGATGGCAATGTACATAGGTACAACTGGACTTTTTGTAATAAAAAAGTTTAATAACAATTCTGCTAAATAATAATAAATAATAATAATAATAAAAGAAATTATAACACAATGATCCGTGTATGTTCACTCCTAAGTTACTTTTTGTATTTGAGATCAGTTTAATCAGTTTAATTTATGCATTAAACACATAGACGTTAGCGGCTACAACGCTACACGACTACAAAAGACTTTGGCTATAATCGCAGCCGTGTAGTCAGATGATGAATTATATTGAAGACGACAGAAAGACATAAATATTTTTCGTTTAGAAAAAATTTCTTTAAAAAAAAATATTCTCATATACAAATAAATACATTTGCTCAAAACCTTTTGATTGTAAATGAATTTGTATTTTAAATTTTGTGACATTTTTTTCTGTGAATAAAATAAAATTGTCGTTGTGGCTGTAGCCACTTAAAAATAAATCGACATCAATAGCCCTTTCTATTACCAGCAACGGAGTGATGCCTGATATTTAGCAGGCACATACACTCAAAAGTTAAAATAACCCTGCTCGTATTCACCAGTACTTGTATGCAAACATTTACATCAAATACTGTTAAAATCTACATATCAAATTTATAGATGGGTAGTTCTTTGCCAAATCGGCCGACACTTTCAGGATGTTTGCGTTTTGACTAAAAATTACGAAAATATGTTTATTTGACCATCTAACAATAAGAATATGAGGTTTACAATTTTTTTGCAAATATTTGGTTGTTTCGATGATAATTATTTTTGGTTTTTAAGATCTGTGAAAAATAATTTTTTTTATACATACATTTATTTAAATATGATTTAAAAATCACTTCAACGTGACAACAGTTATGTTAAATCGAAATAGATACTCAGGTACACTCCCATGGGGGTTAACATAATAACCAATCACCCTTAGGCATTTTGTTTGAATACTGAACATTTTTTAATGGTTTAACCCAGTGTGAAAATATTTGAAATTATTAAGAATTGGATATATGTATGTTGTCTGTAGTTCATATTCACTCAACAAACCTTTTGATAAACAAAATATTATAATAAAGCATCATTTAAAATTCAACTAATTTAATTTTTCAACTGAAAATACATATTTTACTTATGCTAATTTCAACCATTTTGATTTTCTTTAACATAATTTGCATATTTTTTCATTAAAATTATCGTATAATTACTATTTAAAAAAAGTTATATCGAAAAAAAAGAAAATAGAAAACAAAGTTTCTATTAAATTAATAGAACAAAGTTCGGTTATGTGTGATTACATTTTATTTACTTTGTTCTCCATTTTTATGCTGGATGATGGTAAATATTCATGTACTTCTCTACTGAAACTACTTGTATCTTGCATAACAATTAACATCCGGTTGCGCAAAACTAAAAAATAAGTTGCAAAGTCGGAAGTTCTTTAATTTCCGGCAAAGATATTTTTTACAGAAATTTAATACTCTTTTAAATAAAAAGATTAAAATAACTATTTAATATAAAGTATTATAAAAACTATAAAATGCATTAGGGCTGCAAATTAAAGAGTAATTTTAAGAGGAAGGTAAAATTACCACGAATCTAGAAAAATAATTTGTGTTAGGAATATATAACTAAAAGTAAAGTGCTGCGAAAATTGCTTCTAGCAAAGTTGAGTTGTTTGAAAATGAAAAAAACTTAAAATATAAAGTATAAAATTAAAATTGAGAACTGTATATTAAATAGTTTTTAAGTTAAAATACAACAACAAATTCAGAGTAGTTATCCCTAGTCCAAGGAGCCTTTAGATGGCAATAACTATTTTATCATTATTCATGTTTAAGTATTAAAATTCTAAATTCATCAGTCTAAAGAAAATATTTAAAATTGAATCGATATCGAAAACCAGTTCATGGTTTCTTTGATTTAAAAAAGGAATTCGAATTTGGTTTATTGTACGCTTTGCCGCTTTCCTGTCATATGCTTACGTACTGATTAATTTGTATTCTAAAGCAAAGCGAGGAAAAACAAGTAAGAGTGCTGTATTCTTCCGTGGCGAATGTTATATACCCTTCATCACGGTGAATACCGTTTTACCGCAACCTATATTCATTAGGCCTACAATGGTCAGATCAAAGCAAATAAATGATTAAAACTTTAAAAACTGAAATCTATATTTACACCCCTTATAGTGCGTTGTACGCATCTGAGTTTCATCGGTCTTAAAAAAGGTATTTTATGTGTGACCATAATTAAAGCAAAAAAGGCATAAAACCAGAATAACATGAATCCAATATTTCCCAACTGCTAGAAGGCGGTTCTGGCCACCCCACACGCCGGCTTCAGTTGGTCCGCGCTGAAATAATTGGTACTAAAACGAACAGACCTAAGTCAAATAAAAATAAAAACGATAATACTTAATAAAACGAACTCAATATTAACTCCAACTACCTCCCATCGCCCTCCCCCTGGGTTCCGTAAGGACATCCTGTAATACATTTTGACATATTTTCAATATCTCCCAGCCCTGGTTCAGCTACTGTTTCCCAGTGGCCCCCCTGTGGGTCTATTGGCCACCTCTATGTTTATTACTTTCTATAAGGCCATTTAATACAAATAAAAGTAGAAAAATCTATCAACCTAAAAATAAACACGAAATCGACCCTCCCAAGGGGTTATTGCCACCCAAGATCTGTATGCGTCTATTGGTCGCCGCTAATATTTAGTAACAAAAAAAAGCAAACGAAAATCATTACCACAGAAAAAATAAATAAAAACATCATGAAAAATCGTAAAAATAATGCTAGGAGTGGTTTTTTGCCCGCAGCTGCGAATGCTATGGTCTAATATTCTGAATTCCATTAGTGAAATTTTTGAAACTATGCCTGGTAGATTGGTGGGCTTAAATTTTCTGTATCTTTTCCAGAAACTTTAATATACTTATACTGATTTAAATAAATATGTATACGAAATTTTGTTCCTTTTTTTTACCAATGCCATTTTAAACCACTTTAACTCTACAAATTAATCTGAAAATATTTGTACTGTGAGCAAATAAAACGTCAAAATTACAAATAAAGTTAAAACTAAATGTCACAAGTTGAAATTCATTTTACAAATTTTTTATGCAACAATTCATCTTTTACTTATTTTAGTTGACACATTTGTTTCTTCTGTAATTATTAAAGTCCAAATATTTTGATAAAAAATTAATACAAATAATGAAAAACAAAAAATAGAAAAATGAAAATCACAACACTAAAAACATTACCATCATAAACTGACAACTTACTTCAAATTACGTTTCATTTTATGTAACTCGTTATTTTTTGCTTTTATTTTAATTGTGTTCCTAAAAAAAGGCAAATAAAAAAAATTTTACACAACCTCATAAACCCCTCGCCAGATATTTAACAAACAACCAGAAAATAGCAAAAAATATATTTAAAAAAAAAATTAAAAAATGAACCCTAACTAAACACCATTAAGTCTCTAGGGTACGTCGCGTCGCACGTGATTTTTAGCAGTTTTTAAATAAACGAAATTTTTTGTTTGTAAAAAAAGGAAAAAACAAACGGAAATCCAAGCAAAACAATCATTTTTTTATATAAATATTTTCATGTAGTTTTTGGCCCCCTTCTGCTTTAAACCACAAATATGAACATTTAAACACAATCGCAGTCGCAATTACAGGACAGACCAGCTAGCCTACATGCCAGCCATATTTGTTCCAAGGACTGCTTGCTTCATTTTGTTTCAGTTCGAAATGAACATTTACTTTAGTACAGGCAGACCAACGAATATAAAATAAAGACACTAAAAGTATGAAAAAAAAATTAAATTAAAATAAAATATACAACAAATAAAGTAAATGACTGTGGTGGTGTTGATATTGTTTTCTGTAGTTAATATGGACGTCGGTTTTGTAATTTCTGCTGCTGATGTTTTTTATTGTGTTTGTGTTTTCCGTTTAACTATAAAAAAATGAATTGCTGATTTCAAATTTAATCAAGCGTTACAAATGCCGCTGAAGTGTCAAGGAGAGTAATTACAAAATTATTATTCTTCAATATCTTTAGGAGAAAAAAAAACTTTTCTTTGCTTGCGATACGGATACTGAGTATATCTGTAAATATACAATATATATAGTTGTAGGCAAAGAAAATTATTTTATTTTTCTCGCCATAAAAAGTTGTTTGTCAATGGTCATGGAACAACAGTATTGAGTCAATCAGAAAAGATTACAAAATGTTGAAAAATTTAGTTAATTTTAATTAATTTTTTGCGAATCAACAAAAAAAAAAAATTTTCTACAAGCAAGTTACTTTGAGTCATTTCTTAAAAAATACAAATATAAAAATTATTGCGATTAATTTGTTATTCTCTATACTCGCAAAAATTTTATTTACATTCAAATAAATATATTTTTAATTATTTTATTTTGAAAAAATTGAGAGTGGCTAATTTTTTATTAATTTAAATGTCTTTTTCTACACCGATTTAGCTGTAGCAAAAGATGAGAAAAATACGAAACATTTATTTTTATTTATTTATCTCTATATAATTTATTTCTATATTCTCTATATAAAGAAATTACATAAACCATCTAAAGCACTATAAAATCAAGCATCTTAAGGTGAATTACTTTCAAAGCAAATTAAGGACGCTGACGTAATAGCGGGCGCAACTATTTATGAATAAATTAATTATTTTTAGATAAACTAAATAATATAAAGTAATAAATTACAAAAATGACTTTTATAATATTCTTATATTCGACATAAAAGCTTAAAAATGAATATTTTTTTGAAATCAGCAACAAAAAAAAAACTTAAAACAAAATTCGCGTGGACTTTTCGGGACGTGTGATTGAAGGGATACCTCCCTCTGGCCATAAAAACTTTGAATTGTACTTTTTACTTTTATTTAATCCATTTATTTTAATAATTACATTATTTTTGCAAATAATATTTTATGTCACCCACATAAGGGGTAGAGGCGAAAAATGGCATTTTAGAATCTTCAGGGTCCAAGTTTAAGTTTAAAAGTTGCATTTGCTAAACAAAAGTATGGAAAAAATTAAAAACAAATTGAATTTTTTAGTGTTAGGATTAGTTCATCGATTTTAACGTACGTTTTTTCTTATTTTATAGCTTTAACAGCTTATGACCATAATAGATTTTTTGCCAAGTTTCATTAATGTGCCCCTACATCAGTAAATTTTCAGAGCCAATATAAGCTAAAAAAAGTAATGTCTGGCTAGATTGGCAAAATGTTCCTATGAGCGTCGTAGACGTCCTGACAACATTTTGTTCGATTTTGAAAATGTAATCCACGCCAAATTTTAAGACTATAGTGCTTATAGTGTTTCAGTTATGGTTTATGTATTTCATTTATATAGAGGATCCTATCCCCAGATAAAATATATAAAATTTAAATAAAATTCTAAAATTATTGTAGAGTACTGTAAATAGTATTTTAAATTACCAGCTGACAAAAATAATAGTTGCTACCAATTTGGCAATACCATTGAATTGGTAAAATTACGTCTTTCACTACTTGCTCTCCTGCTTTCTTGGTACTGAGATATTTTTGTGGGAAAAATAGCCCATATTTGAACTACAATACTAAGGTACCTCTCGATAAAATTTTATTATAACAAATTTTATTGTAACAATAAATTCTATTTAAAATAATAACAATTAATTTATTTAAAACAATTGCGAAAAAGGCGCAGCGTTTTTTTCTACAGTACAAAATAAGAGATCGTGAATTTTATAGTGATATATAATATTTTTAGCGATGGCCCTCACTCTAAAAAACCTTTTCGCTTTTTTTTACAAAAAAAAATAAAAAAAAATCGTTTTTTTTAATTTCGAAAGCAATTTTTTATCATAAAAATTTAAAATAAAATTTTTGTAAAAATGAATACGAGTAGCTACTAATATGAAAAAAATTAATACAAAATCTTTATTCGTTTCGTATCGTATAAAGTCTATAAAAACGTATGCGATTACTCAACTTTCCTGATTTTAACAGTGTCCCAAAACGACAAATATCCAGAAAAAGCCTTGAAAACTCACTATACGATGCAGTAGTTTGTTGTCTGTCGAGCTGCGTACTTCAATTTTTACATTTCTCAAAATGAATTTTTGGCCTAATGTCCGTCTAGATTAGCAAAATACCCATCTGTGCGTCGTTTCATTTGTTATCATTTTCACAGCTTTTATTGAATAGTAGATTAAGAGAAGTTATATTTTTACAATAAATATTAATTGGATTTTAAACGTCTGTAAAATCATCAATATTTTGAGAAATTTTAACAACACTAGCGACAAAGGAATATACCGTGAAAGTTTAGCAAAAAATTCGTCAGAAGTTTTCACTTCTTTTTTATTGTTATTGACGTTTTTCTATTCGTTGCTATTAAGAGCTCATTTAGTAGCAGCAATAAATTGATTTGTGTCAAAATAGAAAACAATTTTCAACCCTCGAAGCAAATAAAATAGAACAAGCCATCCACACAATTCCAGAAAACAACACTTATTTTCACTTTTTTCTATTTGCAATATGTTATTTATGTGGAATAAAAAGTTACCAGCTAAAAAACCCAAAAGGAAAAAAATCTTTTTCAAACAAACAGAAAATAATAAAAAAGTGAGTGTAAAAAATTTGTTACCATTTAAACTTTGTATTTCAGTTACTCCTACACGTATCTAATGTTGTTATCATTGTTTGCTGTTACTGTTGTTATTTGTTGTTACTACTGGTGCCATTTCAAATACTCCAAGGACATGAAACAAGAACTTTGTTGTTTTTACAAATCTAACAAAAAAAATAGAAATAAAAAACGGCTTTTATATAAAAGTCAAGTTTAAAATTTATTGCCTTCACTAAGGGTGCAACTATTTTCATTTAAAATTTCTCAGCAATAACAAAAACAACAGCAGCAACCAAAGTTGTTAATAGATGAAAAAAAAAAAATGTTGGTGAAAATTACATGGACAACAAAAAATAAAAGCAACAGCCAACATACGTATTACAAACTTTTTATTTGTTTTCGAAATCAAGAATGGGAGCCGGGTATGGCAGCAACAAAGTGAAATGTTTATGAGAAGTTTATTTTGTTTTATTTCACAGATATAAAATCTAAAAATAAATTGATTTATACAACTCTGGAGAGAATCCTTAAATAGTTAAATTTACAAGGCCATTCGTAGCTCCAAGTACAACAAAATTTTCATTTGTAAATTTCAACTCTTTCAAGATTCTTTCTTTTTTTGTAATAATAAAGCTAAATGCAAATAAAAATATAAATATTAAATAAACAAACATTTAAAATCAAAAGTAATAGCAAACTAGCATGCAAAACAGTGTAGCAACAAACACAACATAACAGAAAGCATATGTGAAAGTTTAATTGAAACATCAGTTTGGACTAAATTTGGACATTTTAGCTACATTTAATATACATACACGCACACAATTATACTTTTATATTTTAATGTATCGCTCCATTAATGCCACATGGTCATATCTCAAAAACAAAATTTAACTTGGTTAAATGCTGAGGAAATTTCTATGGTCTGAGTGAATAAAAAATGTTTGTGTACAACTTCGGTTTAGCTTGAGATATAATTTCGAATATTTTTTTACAGATAAAAATTTCTTTTTTTGGATATTACTTTGTTTCATTAAAGGAGCGATATGTTCTTTTCAGCTTGCATATAAAAGTATACAAACGTTTGTGTGTGCTGTAGCTTAACATTTAGCAAAATTCTAAAAACTTTGTTAAACTATAAGTTTTATGAATGTTTGCTTGAGTCTAACCAAAAGCATAAAACAAAGTTTCTGTTTCGAAAAGAACAACAACTATATAAAAATCTTTAAACTAAATATCTAAAAACAACAACAACAACAGAAGGAGCTATTTCCATGTAAGAAGTGTGCTTAGGAATGTACATGCACACATATTCTGTTTGTATGTAGCAACATAACGATGTAAACATTATACACGGGTTTTTCTTATGTTAGTAAATTTTCACATAAGAATATTTTTCTTTTATTTTCCCAAAAATTAGAAGAAAGTCTAATTTATAAAATAGATATGTATATCTGTAATACTTTACAATGCCCAAACTGAATCAATCATTTCGAAAACTAATAAAAGCATTTAAAAAACAACTAAGAGTGCTATATTCGGCCATGCCAAATCGTATATACCCTTCACCATAATATTTCTTGATATTGTGTTACACTCTAATGTTTCTTTGAATTTTTTTTACAAATTTTTTTTTAACATTTTTTGGAAATTTTTTTTGTAATAATATTTTTTTTAATTATTTGTAAAAACTTTTTTGATGATTTTTTTCAATTTTTTTTTGTAAAAATTTCCTTGCAAATGTTTTGTAAATATTTTTTGAAAAATTTTTTTTAATTTTTTTTTTTTGTAAAAATTTTCTTGCAAATATAAAATTTTTTTGCAAATATTTTTTGAAATTTTTTTTTGAAAATTTTTTGTAAAATTTTATTAGAATACATATGCAATTTATAGTCAAGCTTAAGTTCGTTTTATTCTCTCTAAGAAAGAATAATTTAAATTACAAATTAGGTGATAGTATTAAAGAATAATTGGAAAAATTAAATTTTTAGACACCAGCACAACGGAATGCACATTTTCTAGACAGCTACGTCCGTCATTAGCACTCTTCGTATCTATCTACTTAGGGTAGTGTTTAGTTGTAATTTATTTAATTTTATTAGTTTTTTTTAATTTCTATTAATTTTTTTTTTGTAATTTTTTGTAAAATTGTTTGTAAAAATTTTTTTTAAAATTTTTAAAAAATTTGTTTGTAAAAATTTGGAACTTCCTGCAATCTATGTATATTGCCATAGAACAGTCAGACTAAAGCAAGCAAATTCTTAAATAAAATCCTTTTAAAATAATTAATTTAAAATATAATTTGAATCAAAATCATGAAAACATGTTGATTTCTCCATTTAACAACAATAATATGAGATCTAATTTTTTTACAAACATTTATAATATTTTTTAGTTTTTGGCTTTTGATAAATTTAAAAATTTTTTTATGTTTAAATATGATTTAAATATGATTTTATGTTTAAATATGATTTAAAAATCGGTTTAACCGATTTAATATTCCTGTAGCTTCGAAAAAAAATTTTGTATTCTTATCTAGTGTTACCAACGATATTTATCGTCGAAAATTAGATAAAAACTTCAAAATTCGATATCTGGGTTTTGCAAAAATTTCTGAGATATTGTTGGAAATGTATTCTTTTAATCGAATATTGCTTTTTTGAGTCATTTCAATAAAAAAAATTGTTTTTAAATTTGCCATTTCGAGTTTTTACTTATATTCTTTGACCCCCTGAATTCAAATATAATATTATATTAATTAGAAATTTTAAATTAATTTTAAAAATTAAATTAAAAAATTTATTTAATTCTATCTCTTACAGTTTTTTAGCTATACAGTTATCAAAATATGAAAATATAGTTTTTTGCATATTGGATCGAGGCTGAAATATATGTGTATGTATATTCTAATACCAGTTCTAAATAAAAAAAAATTTTTTGATTTTTGATTTTTTTTTCAGTTTACATATGTTTTTTAATGTGGCTTAGTGAGTACACCATTTATGTTTTAATAGGACAATGAAGGGATCAGAAGTTATTTTGAAAAACAAATCTTCATATTTTTATACCCTTCACCACAGGTGGAAAGGGTATATATAAGTTTGTCATTCCGTGTGTAATTTCTACAATATTCATTTCCGACCCCATAAAGTATATATATTCTGGATCCTTATATATAGAGAAGTTGATTAAGCGATGTCCGTCTGTCCGTCTGTCCGTGTTAGTGTGGTAATGTCATTTGCCAAGGCACCAGAAGAGATACAAAAAATTTAAGCACACCAATCTGTCAGGCATAGTTTCGAAAATTTTGGTATTGCAATTCAGCAACATCGGATCATTCCTTTGGAGGCTACGGGCCAAAAACCACGCCCACCTATATTTTTTTTACGTTTTTTTTTTAATTTTTTTCGGCTTTAATGATTCTATTTGCCTTTTTTTGTCAAATAAATATTAGACTGCGACAGGTAGATCGCAAGGAGTGCATACAGATCTCGGGGGATCAATAACCCCCTGCGAGGGGCGATTTTTGTTTGTGTTTAGATTGGTAGGGTTTTTCTGCTTTGATTTGTATTAGAGACTTTAATAGAAAGCAATACGCATAGAGGTAGCCAATGGACCCACAGGGTACACATTGACAAATAGGAGCAGTTAAAAGGACCCCCCATGTGTCAATATGATGAATTTTGTTTTTGTAAGGATTTCTTTTTGCTTTAGTCTGACCATTCTAACTCAATAGATTGGAGAAAGGTCCAAAATTTAACAAAAAAAATTTCAATCAAATTTTAAAAAATTTTTTAATTTTTTTTCAAAACTATTTACAAAGCATTTTCAAAAAGATATTTTACAGAAAAATATTCGAAAAAAATTTTTTTAAAAAATTTTCCAAAAAAATTTTCGAATAAAATTTTACAAAAATTTTTTAAAAAAATATTTTTACAAAAAATTTTTACACACAATTTTCGAAAAATTAAAACTAAAATTTCAATATTTCTTTGAAAATGAAAATCATGACTGTAACTTAATATATAAGAATATACATATGTATGTATGTGTGTATATAGAGTAACATATTTTTTTAAATGCGTTTGATTTTTTTAAATGCGTTTGATTTTTAATTAGATGATATCTCTGTTTTATAACCTAGGTGCATTAAACACATAGACATCATCAGGATACCGACTACAAACTGTCAAAAATAAAACTTTTATTTTAAGTCAGCAAAGCTGCATGGCTTCACGGCAACCGTTGTGGCTGTCGTCAACTTAGACTAATTTCTATTTTATTCAACAGAAGAAAATGTCACAAAATTGTAAATTACAAATTCATATTCAAACAAAAAGTATTGGAGGAAATATTTATAATTTTTTGAAAAAGTTATTTTATTTTATAAAAGCAAAATAAGTATTTCTACAACAATGTCAGAGTTTACGATGTAGCTGTCGGCTTCAATATCATTAAGTAACTGACAACACGGCGACAATTGTAGCAAACGGAATTTGTCACCTATTTCTTTAACTCATGAATAATGATTTTTATTCATACGACTTTATTTAAGTAAAGAGTCAACAATATGGATAATGCTGTACATGTCTGTATAAATAAAATCACCGTGGTGAAGGGTATAGAAGATTCGGCATGGCCGAATATAGCACTTTTACTTTTTTTTTTTAATCATAAATGCATCACCTGTTGTGACACCCTTTAATTTATTGAAATTTAGCAATGCATATTCCATATAATTTTCAAGTTTCTGTCTATTATGGTTAGAGAGGTCCATATAAGTTACAATAGTTTCAATAGTAAAATGGAACACCCTTTAATTTTTGAAAGTACCAATCCTTAAACATACTCTTTCAAAAAAAAAAATAAATTGGTGCAGATTTAAAGAAGGCACAAAATTTAAAACAAAGTTCAGATGAACTTATTTATAATCTTTCTGTTGTTTTGAAAATCGTTTTTTATAGGAGAATCGTCAACTACTACAGCAGCAACGGAAGTTGAGGCCAGTATAATGCCAGTAGTTAAAGTAATAGCATTAGTAGTTGTACAAGTCCTACAACGAGTTTGGTTTCTTTCAACATTGTAAAGATACTTGTATTTTTTATAGAGTGAGAGAGAGAGAGAGAGAGAGAGGAAGAGGGAGCGCATATATTAGGCATTCAATAAACATACTTCAATGTAGTGAATTTTTTTGTCTTCATAAATGTATGAAGCAGGAAACTACGTTGTTCATCATGTCAAGACTTGTGTTAATCTAAGGAAAAAAACTCTAGCATTCTATAATCATACACCCACACATTTGAAAACCTCTATATGATAATTTTTTTATATATTTTGTTCGTATGTAAGCTTTTATTGAAGACAGAGTAACAGCAACAGCAACATAATGTTATTGGTAGTATTAAAGATACATGTGTTCATTTCGCATGCAGCATCTGGGTTTGCATGTGTGTCTGTGTATGGAAGTGTGTTAATGTAAGTGGTGAACATCTAAAACTTGTTTTCTTGTTAAAGGGTCATGTATCACAACGAGTATGTTTAAGCCAACGAACATGCTTTAGTTTTTCTATGAAACGCATGTACAAACATAGGGCTATGCAATAGTGTTGTTTTAAATTTGTTAGTTTTTTATGATTTTTTATTTACTTTTTCTTTTCCTTTTCCAATAAGTATTATACAAGACAACAGAAATGCAAAAAAAAAAATAAAAAAGGAATTAACAGAAAGTATATAAAGAAGAAGGACTTTGTTATTCTATGGCAACTAAAGTCCACTTAATGTATGCAACACAACTTTTAACATAAACAAATGATAAACACATGCACAGTTACACAATCATGACATTATTGATATGCTTGCATCTATGTATGTGAGAAAAGAGAGACACACATATACGAGTATATACATATGTACATGCATACAGTAGACAAGCTTTTATATTTGTGTTTAGTCGGTCGTTGATGTACTTAAAAAGTTGAAGAAGCAAATGGTTCTTCCATCATAAGTTCATTGATAAATGCTTATGGTTGATTGCTTGAATAAAGGAAAAAATTAAAAAATCATAATAATAAAAGGCATCATAAAATATTTGAATAGTTTATTCTACAGTGAATGACAAAAATAGTTTTTTTTAAGGAAATCTACATCTTCTATATAAATAAAATCAAATGTCGTTCGACGATAATCGCATCACTTAAGAATGGCTGCATCGATTTGGACAACTTTTTTAATCTTCATCATAGCCCAACTTAGGTTTTCACGGAAAGAAAATTTGAACACGCCCACTTTTGAAGATTCTAGAGAACTGTAATAACGAATAAATTATTTATTTAAGCTTAAGTTCTTAATTATAAAGAGATAAAGATAAAATAGACACCAGCATAGCAGAATGCATTTTCTAGACAGCTACGTCCGTCATCAGTACTCTTCGTATCTATCTACCTGCTAGTTTCAATTGTTATTAATTTTCTATTTAAACGAACTTATCAAAGAAATAGAATATGAGAAATTAACATTTTTACATTATATTTTTGAAAATTGTTTTACACTTTTAAACACTATTTCTTTTTATATTATACTACCAAGCAAAAATTTTTCTTTATTTTTATTCTCCTTATATATTTTCTTTTATTTTAAAATGGTATATATCTGTCTTGCTATTAGCAAACCTTTGGTTAGCAATCAACAACAATTAGAATATCTTTAAAATTTTTTACCAGAAATCCCCTTATAAGTATACATTGTTTGCGAAACACAGGCTGGATTGGAATAGTAGCTGTGGTAGCCCCATATAAATTAGGCAATTATTATCGTCTACCCGGAGATCTGCAATAGGTAGAGTCTTGAAACTTTGCACGAATAACCATTATACTAATGCGCATAGTCTAAGAAAAAAATAGACCGGATTGGGACAATGGTAGCTTCCATTGTGTGTAGCTTCCAAGTGAAAAATTCTTATTCTCATTCTAATGTGCATTATCAAGCAAAATATAGACTGAAGCGCTAGCTCCCATACAAAGTAAAAAATTATTATCGTGTTAATTAATAAAAATTAATAATTAGCACATAGTCTAGAAAAAAAGATGAGATAGGAACATGTTGATTGGTCTAGCGAAGCGCACTGGGGATAGCTAGTATAATATATATGTATAAATAAACTTACTATGTTTATTTATGTAGAATATATAGTAATAAATGTAATATACCATATTACCAGTTTGGCGATTTTATAATCATGACTACAACAAAAACTTGTTTGTCGTGACCACAGTTATAATTGAAGCAACTATAAGTTGTTCATCGCATCCTTCTAAAAATCATATCATGGTTCTTGTGACCAAACCATGTTTTTTATCTGCGTGTAGAGATTACATTGTGACTTAAAATAAAGGTTTTCAAGAACGAATTAGACCTGAAAATTAATTATTTTTCGAAAAATGTTTAAACATTAAAATTTCTTAATAGGAAAAATATCAGTGACATCACAATATGTGACGCAAGCTGACAAAAGGACCTTATATTACACGGTAAAGTTTTCAAAAAGAAAACAAAATTTTATGTTTTATGTTTTCTGTTGCACCAACCAGCCTTAACAACCGAAAACTTAGGCAAATTAGTTGTTCAATGTGTTCCAAATTTGATATTTTGTTAAAAAGTATCGAAAACTTAATTTCGACTCCTGACAAGATAAGGTCCCTTTTGTCAGCTTGCGTCACATATTTTAAACATTTTCATACATAGTGGCAATTATAATAATACGAATGCATTTAGAATAATTCCAAAAATGTAAGGACAAATTCCATGATCTGGAAGAGTTATTTTCTGCATTTAAATCCATTTATTTTACAAATATTTTTTAATATTTTAAAAAAATATATTTTAATATTCAGCATTCTTTAGTTTTTATTCATTTTCTTATTATCTTTTTATATTGTCATACACGAGTAAATTGCTGTTATTCCTAATTTTCATTTCAGATTTTTTTTGGTGTTGTTGCTGCGAATAAAAGGAAAACAATAACAATGATAATGATAATAATGCAAATATTTAAAATAGTTATTTGTTATTTCTGCTGCTGTTTTTATTGTTATATGTATATTTTTTCCTAAACCATCTAAATATATTCAAAGGAGTCACAGTCTATATGAATAGGTTTGATTTTAATATTTTTGCTACTTTAGTTGCCGCCAAATACGTACAAGCAAATTTTATTAAACTGTGAAAGCCTTAAACAATTATTTTGGTTTTATTTTTATATTATTAGTATTTTGCAATGTTTTTTGTTTCTGTATTTTTTTTTTTCAATATTTTGTCAACACTAACCGTTCTAATTTGCATAGAAATATAAACATTTTGTTGAATAATCACGATATTATTGTTGTTATATTTTTATTGTTTTTATTTCATTCAACGGCTGGCTATATTGTTTTTGTTTTTGAATTTAAAAAATATTTTTTTTTTTATTTTGAAAAATAATTGTTAATGTATTTGAGCAAAGTATCAATGCCTTTTCCCTTTCTCGCCCCTTGTCAGTGTTAATTGCTGTTGTCAAATATTTATGCTGTTGTGCTTATTCATGTGTATGCATGAAAACATTCTCAATAGGAGTATTATAATTTTTGCAGCCATTTTTTTATATTTTAATTATAAAGCATAATATAAACTAAGCGTATGTGTGTCATTGTTTTTTTTTTTTTTTTTGTAACATTTGTAAATGTGTGCAAGTTACTGGTGGTTTGCTTGTGTTTATTGCTGCTGTTGTTTTCATTTTAAATAGATTTTTTGATTATTGCGATTTGTTAATCTCTAAATTATGCACAATTATTTTAATTACTGTTTGCTGTCATAAACAGTTTGTAAATTTTATAAATACATTGTCTGCTCTTTTTTTATACATTTTTTTTTTCATTGTCTTTGCTATTACCTGGAATTATGAATTGACAAGAGATTAAGTTTAAATAATCTGTTTTATAAATTCAAATGAGGACAAAGGTTGGCTTTGAAGATCCAAATAAATTAATATTTGATTTTTTATTGTTATAGACAAAAACACTCATAACTTGTAAACAATTAAAATAAAATATTAGAGACAAACACATTGCATTACTTTATGAACACTAGAGTATCCACTCGATCAATCGTCGCTCGATTAATCGTAGAATTTTAAGTCGATCGAGTAAGAAAAATAGCAAATTTCGATTAAAAAATAACTCGAACAAATTTTATCAGTTAATCGACAAATCGACTAAAATTAATTTCTATTAAGATCTCCAAATTTACTAGGAGGATTCCTTACGTGTCCATGTATTTAACATATTTATATTTATAAGTGTGTTCAAAGTCCAGAAGTAAAAAAATAATATTTTCACTTCATGAAAAATGTTATGTTCAAAACGTATTCGTCACCTTTGCCGCATAACGACAAAATCATACTTTTTTGTTTACAAATTAAATTCTAACTTAATTATCGTTGTGATGAAACACTTTTTAAAAAGGGAACTCATAACCCCCACAGTGATAGACTACATACTACCTACCAGCCTACTGGAATACCTACCTATATTACCGAAGAGCTTTAAAATCTGTTCATATTATTTAGAAGAAATGAAAATTTTAAAATTATTTTCTAACTGAAATAAACATATCAATAAAACCTCTTTAAAGATCATCTAAAAGTTGTCATTAATAAAATATATTATTAATAAATTTTATGTGGTTGTCTTTTCTCATGGGATACAAATTTTGAAAATTTGCTCGATTAATACCAGTTATCCGAATAATTAAAAAACCTTAATCGATTAATCAACGAAGATTTATATTGAAAAATCGATTAATTATTTGCTCGAATAAAATCAAAACCCGAATACTCTATATATTTTTTATGTAGTTGTTCAACTTTGGATTTAAATATTACCTACTCGCTAAAGGCCTTTGGCCTTGTTAATTGTTCAGTTAATTTATCTTAATAACTTTTGACAATCAAAAGTATTTCTTTCCAACCAATTTATTTTTTGCTTCCTTTCGCCAAATTTAACTTGAAAATATATACAACGTTTTAATATGAAAAAATCAAATAAAAAGTTTTACCGGCAATAAACAACTGTGTCATTACTTTCAAATACATTACAGAAATCTTCTCTAGGGTGGTGTGTATTTAAATATACACTAGTATGCTTTATACAGGGATGTTTAAAATGAGTAACATTTTACTTTACAAAATGTTAAATATGACTAAAAAAGTTTTGAACTGGTGATTAATTACCTTCCTAAAAAGCAAATAAGATATAGGCGTTATCATAAATCTAGAAGCTTGATTATTTTAAAGACAACACTACCTACCTTCGAAGCACCTTGCTTGTCTACATAAAACACCCAGAGTCTTTAAGGGGAATCGAACACGCAACCTCCAGACTGATAGACTAGCGCTCTACCAATCAGTCTATCGTGGCACCCAAGTAGGTTCCTCAGCAATAACGACTTTAAATGGATACAGCAAGTTTATAAAACATAATAAATTTAAATAACACTATTCGCGATAATACAAATTCTAAACGTATCTATGTAAATTTAGTATGTATTATTCACTCACACACACACATACTTTTCACATTTGCGGTTGCTTTATGTGCAACCAATGCAACCATGCTACTGTTACCGTCATCATTGTCGTCATTGCCACTGATTAGAGGCAGCAGCAATATTACACATCACATCCCCATATTCGTCATCATTATGATGATGTGCATTTATATTTCTCTTCCTGATATTTCTATGTCACTGTGTGTACAGACAGGTGCTTCTGTTTGTTGTTAACAAACATATACACAAAAATACCAGCTATCATAATTTCCAGTTGTTGGTATTTGGTGTTTTAGGATTTTTCATTAGCCAGCCTTTTCAAAATGAAATTAACGCATGATTTGCAAATGCAATACCTGGACCACAACGTATGAATGCATGTGAACATTTTTAACGTCAAACACTTCAAGAAATAATTGTTCTGAAATCTGCTTGCCGCATTTTTTATAAAATTAAAAATTTTTAGTTTTTCAATAATAAATTTTTAGTTGTAAGTGATGAAGCATTGGTGGTAATTGAAAATAAAGAAATACAGCCATGGCCGAGTTGTTTAACAGCACTTTTAAAGCAAATGTTGACTTTAAAATTTCTATGGTTTTGTTTTTATGATATTCTTCTTTATATTACTTGGCTTTGCGATGGTGAAGCCGTGAAAGGTACAATTTTTTATCTAGCTATGGCTCGACTTAACAGGTATATTTATTTCAGGCTTAAGATATGATTAATTATTGTTAGTTCAAATATATTGAAGGTACAATAAATAAAATATGAAAAAATAGTCTTCGTGCGCCTTGTGTGTATACCCAAGAAAGGAAAACCACTTTTGAGTTGCAATCAATCAATCAATCGCTCCAATAGTTTAGAGCTCAACAAGAGCGCCATATGTCGGATAATACCTTTCACGTCTGTGAGCAAGGGCTAAAAAACAAAACTATTATAATCGGAAATTAAAACACATGAATACAGTAATGCCTGATATTTATCATACCTGGATTTTTTCAATAGCATTGAATTTTCATTGGCATTATTTCAAATAATTACAACGAAAAAAAATGTAACTGTCATTTAATGCTACTGATTTATGTTTAGTTACAATTTTTTTACCAATGGTAATGGAAATGTAATGACTTGTATAATTAGTGATTATAATTAATGAAAAAATCATTATTGTTTTTAAACACAAATTTTTGATTGCAGTAGGTTTTAATAACTACGAATAAAGTATCAATATCATGCCAGGTTATGCTTTTTCTAAACCTGTAATTTCTTAGTCAACCTAGTGAGAACTTTAGTCAACCTAGTCAAAACTTTAGTTTTGAAAATCTGTACTACGCAAAATCCAACAGGTTAAAAGTAAGTCGTAAAAATTAAATTTACAGAATTATTTTTATATTCTTTTTTCGGATTTTTGTTTGTTTTTTTTAAGAAAAAATGCACATAATAGGAAAGCAGAGAATAGAGGTGGGTATTCTTTAAAAACATCACTACGAAAAGTTTGATTTGCAATGCGGCCAATAACGATAAAGCTTTTTTTTTTAAATAATTATTGATTAATGGTAATGTTTTTGTTTTTTAAATAATTAATTATGAAACTTCTTCATTAAAAACCATTACCATTAATGAAAACAGCGGTAATGAAAAAAAATTTTTGCATTATTTATAAGTCAATGCTAATGAAATTGTCAATTAATTGCGCAATCTAATGAATTAGTTTCATCTATGATATTTATACTTATTTTGAAAACTTACCGATGGGATAGATAATTTTTAATTTTAAAATTTCAATAAAATCGTATCTGTTAGTCACAGCAACCATATTATATTCTTTTTTACAATGTATGGTTGAGATGAACACATTTTAATTGTCTGTAACATTACTTTGGTGACGATAAAAAAGTTTTGGTAAAGATTTCATTACCCAAAAAATGCAACATGGTTGGTTTGAACTATATAATTTTCAAGTCACAACCTGTCTGTCAAAACCAAGACTGTCGTGATCAATGTTGGGCTGACAAAAACATTTGGGTGTAAGATGGATGGCCAAGCCTATTGGTGGTACTTCCCATGCCAGGGGAAATTACGGAATAAAAAAAATAAGGCTTTTCTAGCTCGTGACGTTAGCTTGAACTACATCGAGAAAAACGATGAAGTCTTAGTTGCTGGTTTCGTTCGTAAAGGTCATGGCATCGATGATATTCCCGGTGTACCTTTAAGGTTGTTAAAGTCGCTAACGTTTCGTTGTTGGCCTTGTATAAGGAAAAGAAGGAACGGCCAAGATCTTAAGAACCTTTTGTTCTATTCCATTTATAATAAAGCTATTTTTTTGTTCTCTACTTACATATGTATATTTCTAAATAAGATAAAAATAAAAAAATGTAACAGTAATATGGTTTGACAACATATTATATTTTAACCAAAATATGTTGCTCTTAGATTATGGTTACCTCATCTGCGTTTTTTCTTTGATTGCGTTGGCCATGTTTAACGAAAAACCAAAACTAACATACGAGTATTTATAAAATATAATAAAATTATATATTGATTTAAAAAAGGCTTAAGAAAGACTGTTTATTATTTTTATGAATAGGAAATTGTAACAAAAAAAAAATTGTTACCAGAGGATTTATTTACAATAAAAAAGCTATGATAATGGGTATATTGTGAACCCTATTTTACAACAGCTGCAGCTGTTCGGAAATTTTCCAAATTTTTTCAACAAACTTTTTTTTCGATGTAATATCTACACTTATTGTGAATAAATGTATTCATAAAACTGCATACATACACAAGCAAATTATTTATTCCTTTGTCAATACAAAATTATTGTTTTTGGAAAATTGGCTGCAGAGGTTGCTGTGGTTCCATATAAAATTCAGCAAGTTTTGGTTGTTGTTGTTGTTTGTGCTGTTTTATTCGAACATTTTTAAAAGTCCCTATCCCTCCTTATACCACAAACTAAATATACTGCCAAAACCCGTCCTACTCAGAACTACTACACTTTAGGAGACACCTACACATAGACACATTTATAAACTTTCTATAAAATGATGAGATTTTAATTTGATGATTTACAAAGGATATACATATGTATGTTTAGATCTGTGTTTATGTTCGTTATATGGATTCCTTCATTCCTTCATTTATTTATTCATTCATTCATTCATTCAATTATTCATTCGATCATTCATTCATTCATGCAAAAGACTAAAAATTTGTTGGCGGCTGCCGGTGGTGGTCAGATTTCGTTATTTTGTGTGCAAATAATGGTGATAATAGTGGTAGTAGCAGTGGTGAATATGATTATGCTTCTGATAGTAGTGGTAATTGCATTTGCCGTTATCGTCGATGTTGTTTTTGTATGTGCTGCTGCTACTGCTGTTGGCATTGTCTGTGTTGTAAAGGTGATTTAGGATTATTTTTCATACTTTGGAATATCATATTTTAACTTTATGCACAAACGCTCATATAAACATCTATGTGTGTATATATTTAATCGTTTTTATATAGAATTTTGCATCTGTAAACTTATGCATATGTATTAATGCATTTTGGCTTGTATGGTCAACTGGTATATAAATTCATTAAATATTCATAAATAAATTAAGAGAGGCTATTTTTGATTTTAGGTGTGAACAAAATTAGCATAACATTAAATCAGAAAGAAAAAATGTTGAAAACAAACTTTATACAAATTTTTGTTTCCCTGAATATTCCGTTTAGGCTGAATCATAGCAAATAAAGGACTGAATGAAGGGAAATAAAATAGAATTTAAATTAAATTTCTATACCATTTCTTACAGATGTTTCACTAGAAACTTGGCAAAAACAAAAAAAAAACAAAAACAAATCATAGTGTTGATTGTTCATTGATTCATCCACAAAATCAAATTTGTTACAACGCACGAAGAATATCTCAATGCAGCAGTGTGTATTTAGATGGGAATGAGCTAGAAATGAACGAAAATGTAAATGAGCTTGTGTTTGTAGGAGATTGCTTGGTAATACACACACACACACTTCTATTTACACGTAAATGTGTGTATCTGCATATGTGTGATTGCATTCAGTTGAATGGCAATTTGTACTTTAAGGATTATGAAAGCTGGCAGAAAATCCTTTGTGTAATGTTACACTGAAACTGAAACAAAAAAGTTGTTAATTGTTTCATGAGGTGTTTGCGTGTGTGTAAGTTACATGTCTGAACTCCAATAAATGCTTACAGTATTAAACGTATAACCCGAAATAAAATACGAGCTGTAAACACAGTTGTTCTAGCAGTTTCATTATCCTTTAAGTTCTGCTGCCGCGTAGCTGCTATTTTATTGCCGTACAAAAGAATCACTTTTGTGGTAAAAAAAAAGACTTTACATAAAAACAACATTGATTGCAAATTGATGTTATTGGATATGTGAATAAAACGAGATTAAACTTTGAACAATAACATCAAACAAGACAGCAAGGAAAATCAAAATAAGATAGTCGACAACAAATACAAAGAAGATATTAGTTTAAAACTGCTTAAAGCTGCTAAAATTGACACTCAACTTTACTCAAAAAATGCAAAGCTTAAAAATAATAAAATTAATAATAATCTAACAATAATAAGCAGTAAATTCACAAAAAAAGTTGAAAAATACTAATGAATTTTAGAAAAAGGATAATAAGTTAATATAATACTATTATTATTATTATTATTATTATTATTATTGTTTTTATTATTATTTCTATTTAAATATTATCAAAAACATAAGTTTAGAATTTATAGCTAAGTTGTTTTCAAGAGACTTATTACAACTCGTAAATCATAAACTAATAAAGACCAAAAAATTAAGTTTTTTTATTAAATACTAAACAAAAAAAAAACAACTAAATATAAAATCAATTAAAAATAAATGCTTGGTGTTGATGTCATAAGCTAATATTCTCAACGCAACAAAATCACTACGCAACAAAATAAAAGTCGTTCTTACTTTTACTGTTGATATAACAAATCCTATTAAAATGAAGGGAGAAAAACGCGAAGCAAACACCCAGAAGGGAATTGTCAGTTTCTAAATTTTCTATTTTATAAGCAGCTATATTGCAGCACTCTCTAATCCGAGGAGTATATTGTTTCTTGTTTGACAATAATTTGAAGGACAGGCATGCTACTAAAAGACTCCATCTCTTTTCACACAGATTGAATAAAAATTTAGCAAAGAAAAGACCAAGATCCGCTTGCCTTTATGCAATTCAATTAGAACAACATGCAAAACAGCACAAGACACAAATATAACGTCGTCAGCACAATTACAATTACTTGTTCAGAAAACATTACAGAGGAAAATATGAGCAAAACCTCTGCTTAAAGTCTATAGAAACTATACTGCTGTATATGTTGGACAGCTTAAGATACAGAAAATAAGGTATTGGTTTTACTTGGCAGGAATACTAAATCAAAATAAAATCCCAAGAGAATTATAAAGTCGAAGGCAAATGTGATGCCTTCATTTTCTATACATAAGTTAAACGGATAATATTAATCGCGTTAGAAGCTGGTGAGGCTTAAAATTATTGCAAGTATTATTTATCACAAAGAAAACCTTACATTCCATTGTTCGATATAATTACAAAATAATAATATTATAAATTTATTAAATGTTAAACATTTTATCCTTGTAAGACTTACGGCTTGTTTCATTGTACAATCTATTTCAGAAGAGTACCAAGAGTGTAGGCTAGAATTACTAAAATATACTAGTGAATCACTACATATGGTCCCAAAAGAACTACCTAGTCAATAGTACCAACGTCAGTAGTGGATTTTCAATGACATGCACATGTTAAATGTCTATAGTAAATAGCATTGTCTGGGGTATTATAAGTCACTAGTACTGGTGACTGTGTCAATAGTAAGTCAGTACAGATTCACTATTGATATTTCCTGCAGGGTATGTATTTTGTTTTGAATGTACTTGTACGAAATAACGAATACTTTCGACATTGTGAAACTGTCAGTTAAATCAACAAAGGAACTAAAATTTCATTCAAATGAAGAGCAAAAGATTTCGATTCTTCAACAATTTTACTTACACATGTATGTATACTTATCTTAAAAATTATTTTTTGCTGCAAATTTATGTTCTTTGTTTCTTGTCAATATCCTTTATCCCACTCAACTGACAACTTTTTGTTGTACATCAAATTAATTTTATCTATATTTAGCATTGAAATAGGATGAACTGTAATATGAAAATCAATTATGATTGATATTTATTAGAAGAAATTAATATGGCTTAATCCAAAATAAAATAGATTGTTAATGAACTGCAAAACAATAATCAATATTTAATCACAGCACTAAGGAATAAAAATAAACAAATATCAATAACTTTGTTTCTTGACCTAAGGAAACGTCATCTGTACTGATTAAATGCAAAGAAAAACATGATTGAGGTAACCACAATCTAAGAGCAACATATAATGATTAAAATATATGGTTGTATTTAAATCATATTATTAGTAATATAAACATTTTATGGTTAAAATAAATGATGAATTATAAAAATATGAAATATCATATACGTATTTGATAATAAAGTAAACAATTACTTATTGTTTTTTTTATTAATGATTACATATGATAATTAATACATAAATTCAGCGACCGAATATAATTTTTATTTTTTTGTTTCAGATAAAAAGGTTACGAGAAAATTAAATTTTAACCATTTTTAACCATTATCATCGCATATATATTATTCTGTTTATAAAAACTAATTAAGAAATATTTTTTTTTTGTTTATAAATAACCATTTTTTGATTAGAAATAAAATTATAACAAATTAAAAATAACATTATAAAAGTTACTAGGTGTAGTCTGATGTGCTTGTGATTCTTAGCTATCAAGGGTTTCATCGCTGAACAAAAACAAAAATGTAATGGCTATTTTTAACCAAAAATATTTCTATTAATATAATGGTTATTTATAACCAAAAAAAAAAAAAAAAATTCTAACTGGTTGCGATTACCAAAATTAAATATATCTTTATCAATATAAATGACTCTATTGTCATTTATCTTAAAATTAATACGTCCCTGCATAAATTAGGAAACAATGATTATCACTTTTGTAGAGTTGGTCCTAACGTAGAATTAGAAATTTTTCTTCTTCCAAGCAGTGTTTGAAGAACATAAGGACGGGCACACTTTGGCCATCGATTGAACGGTATTTGCACATGCCAAACTAGGAAACATACAAATAATATACATATGTCAATTTTATCTTTCAAGGCTCATTTGACATTAAATGATTGACACATCATATTTATAACGTGTGTTTTTGTGGGATACGTATTTTTTCTTGTACTCGTATTCCTAAGAAACAAATTAAAATTTTATCTCATTTAAGGACATTTTATGAAAACCTTTAACTTTAACGCAATATAAAACACTCAAATTAAAAGCAAAACGAAGAGGAGAGATCATAACTTTTCTACGTGATTTGAATATAAAATTTATAATTTCATTCTTTGAATTTTTCAATTAATTTTTTTAATTTTAATGTTTAAAGTGGAATATTGTATTGCGTAAATATTTGACTGTAAATCTTTTTATTTTCCTTAATATTTTTTTTTCTTATTTGCTTGTTGTCCCTATTGAAAACCCTTTTTTCCTGTTCATATTTGTTGTTGTTGGCATTTCGGTTCTCAATTTTACCACGAATATACATACAAATAAATCATTGAAAAATATAATGTTTCCCTGTGGACTAATAAAACATAACCACAAATTATGCCAGCAGCACAAGCGTTACTTTTCTTTCTTTCCAAATCTTTTTTTTTTCATTTTTATATTTGTTGCTTTTTTCTACTTATTTAAATTTTCCTTTTTATTTCGGCGTCAATTTCTGTTGACCAATTTCGTATTCAATTTGATCTAAAGTAAAGCGTGAATGAAGCACTGCCTCACAATACAACCAATCATACTTCTGTTACTGTTGCTGTTGTTGTTTTTTGCTATTGTAATTGTTGTGTGATAAGGGAATAATAAAAGGATTGTTTTTTAATTGTAATTTTATTTTACACTCTGGTACTTTTAACATAAACAAAGCTCAGCGCAATTAACGGAAAAAAGAGGAAAGATCTATTAAAGCAAAGTAATGAAAAATGTATTCATGATGTTTAATTAAAAAAATAAATAAATTCAAATTAATTTAAAAATCTTGTAATTTAAAAACATTGATGTGTAAAATAACTAATATATTTATTTTTTTTGATAAAAAAAAAAATTTTTTTAATATAAATTTCAATAGCAAATTTAATTTGCTTTATAATAATACCGCGTCCTAACCGCCCAAAAAACCTAACCCACATATTCTTCAAAATTCACTTTTTGATGCAAAATTTTGGAATATTTAATAACAGGTCGTCCCGTAAAAAGTAGTACCGATAACATAAATAGTGAAAGAAATACAAGCCCTTTATTTTCAACGTAAGCCACATACACTTAGAGACTGCAAAATAACGTTCCATGCAGAATACAATTGTTTCTTTTATCTTCCTTTATTACCTGGACGTAATCTGATACCCAGAAAAAAGGATTTAATTGGTTTTAAATTAAATTAAAGTTAAGTTAATTTATTAAATGATTCGAATATAATTTGTTTAAAAAAGAACAAAAAATTCCTAATTAAACAATTAATTGAATCAATGAATTATTTCATAAAATTTCATTCTGAAACCCATTACAACTTTTAATTGGTAAAAAATATTTTTTTCTGTGTACCAGTGAATTCTATTTGCAGTACTATAGAATCATACATTCGTAATCGAACAGTATGGGCTCCTAGTGACTCGCCAACAGTTATTCGGAGTGCAAGACCAAACCCTTATTGCTATGATTGTGTTTTATTGCAACATTCAGACTTTTTAAATTTACGACATTTTTAAAAATGTATTTCTCAAGAAATGTTAAATTAATGTTTTTTCTATTCGAAGGCCCTTGAATAGTAGCAACTAGCAACTTGCACACTCCACAGAATTAAAAAATACGTAACTTAAATTTAAAGATATGAAAAATATGTGCGAAAAAACAGTAGCGGTATTCAGTGTTTGATGCAAATAGTCTTGCAAAAATACAAATGCGTTATACCATAAATTTATGAAAACAACAAGTATTTTGTGAGGGTGAGGCTGCTGCAGCTCAAGTGGTTAGCACGTTGGCTACTAAAGCATGATCACGAGTTCAATACTCAGCCGTGGCAACACCAAATTTTCTGATATATGTATATTAATTCTCTTTATGATAATGCATACCACAGCGCCCTACTTCGCCGGTATTACCACAGCACTAAATCGCCGGCGAAGTAAAATAATTATAAATTGGCTATGCTAGCTTCAAACTGAAACGCCTACATAACACCAGAGGCGCTGCAAGATTTTTTTGCCATAAGCGAAGCTTTGTCTTATCTACTCCTATCCCTTTCCAAAGGAAGTAACAGGATTAAATTAGGCATTAATTGCCTGAGTGCTACTTCTCTTTAAAAAAAGCTTTGCCCTTTTGCAATACCATTTGCATCGAACACTAAACTAAACTAGCGGTGAATGAATATTGCAAGAGATGTATTGCAAGTGATGCATTAAATGTAACTGATGATAAAGATGATTAATTTAGCATTTAAAAGCATTCAAATACTATCATAAAAATTCAAGAAAATAAATTTTTAAACAAATAAATAATAAATACAAAATTATAATTTGAGAGCAATAAAACGTAACCAACACATTTTATTCTTGGCTATCAGCATCAGAGACGTCAAAAATAACGTAGGGTAAGAAAGAAATGTTCTTACACGAAAAATTAACATTAATACTCATCTAAAACTAACATAAGATCATTTATAGATTATATTAAAAATTTCATAGAAGAAATTCCAAGTTTATAAAAATAAAGAAAAAAAAAACCTACTTCTCTAAAGTTTATCTTTTTATTGGTTACTTTATTTTGGCGGTTAGGGTGCGAATACATTATTGATATTTTTAAATTTTTATTTTTAAATTTAATGTTATCTTTGCTGCGAATAACTTAATTCTCTAAATTATTTAAATTTAAAAAATTTACAAAAGAATTTGATTAAAAAACAACCTATAATTGTTTTTAATATGTTAAAGTTATGATGGTTTAAACTTTAAAAGAAGGTGATACAAAATTTAACATTCTATAAAATTTTATTAACATGTCTTTTGCAAACCTACCACCGTTGGAAGAATATTTCAATATTCCCTTCATAAGCAGTTTCACTTCCATTTGATTTCGCTTAGAGTTCTTCCAGGAAAACAATATTTCATTTCTCTTCCTTTAGAACCAAATACTCACCAATAGCTCTCTCTTTGGAACTTAACACTTTTTGCTTTTTTAAACCAACAACATACTCAAATTTTGCTTATTTTCAGAAACATTATTTGGCTGTTGAGCAACAAAAGGCCCAAAAGTTTTTGAATGGAAAACATTCTTTGTTTGCTGTACTCATAAAATTTATTGGTGGAATTGAGAGAGAAATAGCATTGTGCTAAAAGAATTAAAGTTAATAATGTACGACTTTTTGTATTTCTTTTAGGGAGGACAACAGCGAAAAAGAGTATTTAATAGAAGCAGCATCAGAAATGTGGCTCGTTTTAGTAATAGAAAGGAAAAAACCGAAACACGAAGTAAATACTATTTTCAGTTATAACAATAATGCCACAACGAATAGACGTTGAACTAAACACGGATTAAATACGAAATAAAATTATTTAAATAACAAATTAAAAATCAAAACGGAATTTATGTTTACAAATTAAGAATAAAACCAAATTAAAAGAGATAAATATATTTGATTAAACTGTTAAAATAGAAGTTTAATTATAAAATAATTCAAAATGTGTTTTAGTGCTGGAAGTATATTTAATATTCTTTAAAAGCAGGTGAAAAATATAAAAATTTTAAATAATCGTCTAAAAAAATACAATTTTAATAAATTTGCTCGCTTTTTTAATTTAAATAATTAGAAATAATTTGAATTTTCAAGTTTAAATAGAAACAAAAAAGTAGTTTGCCCCAAGTAATGTGTGTCTAAATGTAAAATTATTTAAAGAAATTGTTGAAAATTAACTACAACTGCCAAGCTTCATTTAAAACAACCATACAAGCATGATGGTCAAATCAACATCATCATCATCACCTTCACTAGAAACAAAAACGGACATAAATAGCAAAGAGTCTTCAGTTAAAAAATCAACATCATTGAAAACCACCATCAACTGCACAACAAATAAATGATCAAAAACCAAAGGTTATTTTCGCTCAAGTAAAGATTGCTGCCCACAAATCATGAAACTTTATGATTTGTTATCCCAAAGGTAAATGCAAACTTAAACATACAACTAAAGAAACAAATAAAAATATCGATGTAAGCATTTGTAAATTTATGTTGAAAGTTTTGACAGTAAAAATCGGAAAACTAGAAAAAAGCACAACTCAAACTAAAGTTGAAATAATATTGGAAAAGTACAAATAATAAATGATTCATGCAAAACGATAAAAACTTTAATTGCAACTTAAATACAAAGAAAGTTTAGAACAAATCAAATCTTTTAAATCACAACAATTTGTTTTTATGGAGAATATCAGACATGGGAAAATTAAATTACATTTCAATTACAATTAATATTACAGGTAATGTGTAATTGCATACTCTCAATTACACATTACAAGTAATTGTAATTTAAATCAGGACTAAAGTCAGTTACAACTACTTGCAGTTTGTAATTAAAAATTTTCAATTACAAATTCAATGTAATTGTAATTGGAAATTTTCGATTACAAATTACAAGTAATTCCAATTGTAATTTTTTAATTACAAATCACATGTAATTTAAAATTAAAGAAATTCCAATTATAATTACTAATAATTGAATGTAATTCTTATTGAAAAATTCCAATTACAATTATATTTAATTGGGTAATTGCATGTGTAATTAATTGCAAACTGTAACTCACTTCACACTGGCAACTACAGTTGGATGACTTAAATTTATTATAATAACAATTTTCTATAATAAAATTCTGCTTTGAAAAACTGTAAGGCAATGAGAATATTAATGCTTACATATTTATCTGTAATATTTTTTAACCAATCGGGGTTTTTATTTTACCATAATTTTCCCAACTTTTGTTAAACTGTAAGGTTCCAAACATATTATATTTTTTAGATTATTAATCTGCAAAATTATCTTTTTGATATTAGTTCACGGAAGTTTTGTGGATCTGCAAGTCTATTTCTAATAACTTTTCTTAGTTTTTTTTTATTAATTGTCGTTTGATTAAAACATTAAATAATGTTCACACAATGCACACATTTTTCACACAGCCCATTCACACATCCAGTTACTAACATCTATAATAACACAGTGCAATAAATCAAAAATTTAAAAAAAAAAAAAACACGCACTGGATTATAAGTTCGATTCTAATATCAAAGAGTAATAACACCCTACTACGTAGGGTATTAGCTACATTATTGCCACACAAGGTTGAGCGCTATCATCTAGTTTGAATGAGATATTATACAAAATCCGATGGGACCTTTGTTGAAGGGCCCAATGATTTTCAGAATTTTTCGAGGCCCATAAATAAAAATTGGTTACCAATTTTGCCAAACCGAGTATAGGGGTTTTTTACCCTTTGGTAGTAGAATTAAATCCCTACTATCAAATCCGTGAATTTTTGACTGTTGCGCTGAAAATGTTTAATTATTTTAGTGTCTAATTATTTTAGTTTAGCATTTTGTAACATCTAGCTAACAAAATGTTACTAGTCATTTTGTAGGGCAACTAAAACATATATTCTAATTGAAGAATTCCGAGGAAGTTCATATGATTATTAATCGATACACAGAGCCAAAACTGCCTAATAGAATTAAAAAGGTTTTCTCTATGAAATGTAGGAAAGTAAATATTTTTAATTTTATCAAGAAGGGAATCCCATTAAATCAATAAGAAAACTTGTTATTCACATTTTTTTTTTCTCATTTTTGAAAAAAAAAAATAATCCATAGAAAAAAAAAACTTTCGATTCTATTAGGATTTCTTCTGAATTGTATAAAAAATTGATTTTTTCAAAAAGGTTTTCCTGATTGATTTCATTTGGTTCCTATATGATCATGTATAAAGCATCTTTTTAATTTTCTTCATAAGCATATTTTCATGACTATATTACCTTTATTGTTATTACGTTGATATAAATCAACATAGAAAATGTTTTTTAAAATATAAAATAATCATTTGGTACAGTGGTTAAGTGCGTGCCTACAAAACGAAGCACACCAGGTTCGATCCCTGGCAGAGAACGAACAGATTTTCACCACGGTTTTTCGGGTCTTGAAAATTAAGTGGCTTCAACCCCCTCTAGACAATCCATTAGAAGAAGCCACCCTCACCTTCTACCCGCTGAGAAAATATAGGATAATATGATGACAAAATGTCAGGCAGCCACCACTACAAAAAGAAAAGGTGAAAAAAAAACCAAAGATTCATTAAAAAAAAATTTCAAGAGATGACAAAAAAGCTTTATAATATAAGTATATAACTTTTTAAAAAGCAGAAGTTTTTAAATTATTTTCAGTTTTTTATTTTGAATTTTTTTTTGTTAATTTGTTTGTTTATATAAAAAAACAAGTTTAAAAAATCAAGAAAAAACCCCTTTGTAAAAAACAAAAAGAATACCTAATAAAAACCCTAAGTTTTCTTCTTGATGTTTTCAAAAAGATTTTTCTTATTAAAATAATAAAAATTCCTTCTTGAAAAAAACATAGATATATTTTATAAATTTTGTTCTATTTTATTAGGTATTCAGATACTTTTTTTCTATATGTACATATAATAAAACTGTAAAATACCATTTCTGTTCATGATAAATTTTTGAAATTTTAGTTGCTAGTGTAGACTATAATCGAAATGGAATATAAAATAGCAATTTTTGGTATTTTTGTCTGTGTGTCCGGCATCACGTAAAAACTGCTAGATGAATTTTAAAAAAATTTTGTGAGGAGGTACCTTAGTATCTCAGCTCAAATATAAGAAACTTCTTCTGCAAAAATTTTGAATTTCCAAGAAAATAAAATAGACAGAAAGTAGTGAAAGCAATTTGACCGATTTAACGGTACCGCAAACTCGGTAGCACGTATTATTTTTGTCAGAGGGATATCTACCAATTTCAAAAAAATATGTTTATTATAAATTTTAAATTTACCGTCTGCATTATTTCTAGCTAGGTTATACCTCGACCTTATAAGGATTTTTAGTTGTTCAGTGTATATAATCATACAATTCTCACTAATTTTCCACAAAGTTATTAAAAATCTAATAATATCGCATATACAAGGTCTGATTTTTTCTTTCCCTTTTCCTTGAATTCTTTTTGTATTCTTTAAAAATTTTGTACATTGCAAACTGTTAATTCACTTCAATTGGTTTAATCGACTTAATAAACAGCTTTTAGATTTCACCCTATTTTCATTTTTATTATTATGAACTTCCATATTGACACGTTTTCAAGTATATTTTATAATAATGATTAATGACTCTAAATCACTGTTAATTAATGTCTTTTTTAATATTTTTCTGAGATTTTAAAGAGCATTAATGATGACAGATGTTTTAAGATCTTAAATTACTATAAATTGAGTAAAAACAATTAATGACAGTAACTGGAAAATGTTAACATCCAAATTTATAAAAACGGTTTTTACTTAATGAAAGGATTATTAAACAAATTTTGCACAAAATATGTTGGGTAAACATTCTATAAATCAATTTTTGTTAGTACTTCTATGATCTTTTCTTAATTTCAAAGGAAACAAATTAAATGCAATAATAATTTTTAAAAATTCCGTGTGAAATTTGAAACCTAAAAAATCTAGTTTTTTTTAAATATTTTGTAGACCTTCTGAGCATATAACCTTTAAAGATTTGTGATAAATTTAAAAATGTGTACCTGTCTGAATATATCTACACGCAAAGAAAAACATTAATTGCGGTAACCATAATCTGTGAGCATTATATTATGATTAAATTATATGGTTGTAGTCAAACCATATTATTATTATTATCAATAATATAATAATATGGTTCTATATTATTGTCTAAATGAAAAATAAAAGTAAAATTTAAAATTGGATATTAATAATTTAAAAATATTAAACACAAAACTTAAAAAAACAAACAACATTTATTTGTTTTTAGTCATAAGAGCAAACTTATCATAATTTAATTATTAATATTATATTACGGTTATAAATACAATATTATTTTGGAATACTAATATAACTTGGTTGTGGTTTGAAAATTACACAGTTAAAACCAACCATGATGCATTTTTTGGGTGTAATAATTATTTAATGATCTGGTAGTTACAAAAACTTGCTCGTAGTGACCATAGCAATGATTAAAACAATCATACAGTGTTACATAGAACATAAGATGTTTCTTGTGACCATACGGTAACCATGTTTTTCCTCTGCGTGAATGCAGAGAAGTCTTCAGAAAATACAAATAGAATAAGGATTAAATTATATACATATTTTTACGAACTAAAAAAAATTTTTTGGGGGTTTAAAAAATTATAATTTATTTAATAATAAATATTTAATTTAATTAAATTAGTCGAACTTTTTATTAACATATAAATTAATTTTTAAACTACTAATAGTAGTTGAAGGTTGATTGAATACAGAGTATCTCGTTTATCCTTTATCTAAGTTCGGTTGGTTTAATAGATTAAATTTACAATAAAACAATACTCAAAGTAGATAGATACGAAGATTGCTGATGACGGATGTCTGGAAAATGCATTCCATTCTCCTAGTGTCCAATTAGATTTTTTCCTTTTTTTTTATAAAAAACTTTATTTAATAAAACAATAAGTTATTTAAAAAAAATCATATAAAAATATGATTTATTAGTTTTTTTTTTGTTCTTAAGCAAGGATTAAAAATCATGATTTTGCAACAAATTAATTTTTTACTTGCTCTTCAAAAAACTTAAGTGAGGAAGCTCTTGCAACAATATATAGTTGTTCTTGGAAAAGTATTAAGGATCAATAACACAAGAAATCATATAAGCTTTATGTGAAAAAAGTTAAATTTAACACAAAAGAAAATACTTTTCCAAAGGTAATCTATAATATTGATACTTTAATATACTGCTTAATACCATAACTTGAAGATTTCATTGCACTTTGAACTTTCAATGCACCTGATGCAGAACAAATAACAAATATCAGCAAGAATAAGTATAAGAATAAAAATAAAACAGAATGCAGCCAAAATAAACAAAAACAAGGAAATAACAAGAAAAAAAATTAAATATTTTATAATAAATTTTCCTTGCTGCAAATGTTTTTTTTTTTTTTTTTGTTTTTAAATACTTATTCAAGCTCTTTAAGAAATACATACATGTGTGTGTATGTGATAATATATGTGTGTGCATTTTTATATAAACATGTGTGTGTTTATTTAAAAAACAAATTCATATATTATAACCCAGCTGCAAAAACCTTTTCAGCACTTTTATTTTTAAACACAATAGATTTTTTTCAACTTCAAAATGATACTGCACTCTTGCTGTTGGTAGATGCTTGCAATAATTTTTCTTATGTTCTTCCTTTTAATGTTGGAATTCTTAAAAGTAACCCACAAACAAAACGCACTATTTTTTGTGCAAACTACAGCACATGAACTGTTTACAGTGATCATCAAAAGTGGACAAACTTTTGGAAAAGTATCCTATATTTGAACCAATATACTAAGGTATCCTTAACAAAATATTATTAAAATTCATCCAGTAGTTTTTACGTGATGCAAACACAGACAGATGGTCAGTCAGATAAAGAAAAATTCCAAAAATACTGTTTTGTATTTCAATTCGATTACTTATCAGCAACAAAATTTTCAATGATCCTGTTACTGTTTTATTATGTATAGATTTAAATTTATTAGTCAAACTGTTACTGTCGTTATATTCTGTCTAAGTTTCAAGAATCTTAATTACAAAATAACATTAAGGAAAAAATGGGAAAATTTTATATTAGACACTAGTAGAATGTAAGACATTTTCTGGATCGCTGCAGCATTTTCATCCTTTGTGTTTAGTTGGAAACATAATCTATTAAACCAACCAAACTCAGATAAAGGAATAATAAAAACTGTATTTAATCATCATTGTCAATTGGTGAGAACGAAGTTTACCACAACCCAAAGCTTCCCTCTTGTTTGATATTTTTCATTAATTCGATTCAAATACAATCAGGCCATTTGAGAAGTAGGAAATACTAGTTTGCTAGTAGGTAGTGTGATAGTCTATTAGGCCAGGATTGTGGGTTCGATTCCCACCAAAGTCTCGGGAATTTTTTCACTACAAATTGGCAGGAAGACCAAGAAGGAGCTTGGATATAATATGGGTACCTACAAATGGTTAAAAACTCGGGCCGACTCATATAAAAATGGAGATGCTATGGAGACCATGGACTCTGTGATGAGGAAGAATGAGGACATGTAGCAGTCGCCAGTCTGAAATCACAACAGTCGAGAGTAAAGGCACACGAATGAATGAAAGTAAGGTATTCGTAAATTTCCAGTCGGATAACAGAAATCTTTGCCGAGGGAAGGAGGTCGAAAAGGAATCCAAGAAACTAGTCATCTGCTTCGGTATCTACCCTATCTATGCGAACAATTTACTAATTTTGCAAAGAAAATATATTTAGTTAAGCTTGTGATATATATTTCAATTTCTATAAAAAAAATTAATTATTCGGAGAAAAACCCTGTCGTCATGTCGTATTAAGCTACCTAGAAAATCATATTTTTTAATGCAGTTTAGTTTAGCAGATTCATCTGGCCATATCCATTAAAGAAGATGACGGTTAAATGCTTTTAGTTTTTTTTAAATTCCACTATACACTCTTATATAAACTACAGCAAGTTTAAGAATTTACCTACAAATAACTTTTTTGACAAACCATAATATTTATAATAAACATGACTCCCTAACGACGGAGCTATAGAAATATAATTAATTATTCTAAGGAATAGAAAATAGAAAAATCTACTGTACTTTAGTAATAAGCAGCTAAAACTGTAGTTTAAAACTAAACAATTAAAATGAGTTATTTCGTGTTTTAATACTACCTATTACCTATAATATAAAACAGTTCGAACTGTCTTAAGGTTTAATTAAAACTACAATTTTTGTTATTCACTGCTTTGCAAGTGTGGCATGTCTTAAAAAATAAAATAAATTTCCTATATATAAATATGTATACCTGACACCATTACAGGCATCATATTTTCCAGAATACATATGTATGCACGTCAGTTTGTATGCTATTATTTGTAATACGTATAGTGTGGTGTAAATGTAAGTTAGTGTGTGTTAAAAAATAATCCCCACAGTAAAATACTAACAACTTGATATAAAATAAACTTATAGTTATTTTCTTCTTCTTATTTTTAAACATATTTTTTCATTTCGGCACAAATGATTGTAGACGGGTAGCTGTGTAATACTTACAACATACAAACAAATTTTAAATGGTATTTGTAAGTGAATGTGTGGGAATTAGTTAGTGTGAGTTTAACACTAAAAAAAGTATTTGTATTTCTATTACAATCGTGTAAGTAAGTTTTTATTTTTATTTTACTCTTTTTATCTTAACAATTGCTTTAAAGCCATGATGATGCAGTTGTTGTTATTACGAGTACAGAAGCTTTTAACATTTGAAGTTGTTTTATTTTTACTCTTTTTTTTTGTAATATTTGTAAAAATAAATTATTGTTGTTGTTTTTTGTAGCATATAGGAAAAAATCGTTTGTGAAACTGAAAAATTGTGAGTGAAAATATGTAGTGTTTGTTGTTAAATATTGCATAGACAAATAAACAAAAAAATGCAATATGAATGTTTTAAATGTTTTTTTTTTTTTTGGTAAATATATGTTATTTATATTCTTTTAATAAGGCTTTCAAGCACAATAGAATAAATAAAACCATAAATTTTAAGCCATAAAACTTTCAAATGTATTTAAATATTAAAGTTCACATACATTTGTGTGTAAATAGGTCATTTAAGTTCATTGATCTTGAAAACAATGTATATAATTAAACACACACACCTTCATTTATATATTTTTATATATGTACAAATAAATTTATAGCTTTTCTTAATTATAATTTTTTTTGTGAATAACAATTAATAATCGTTTAAGCGCTTTTGTTTCAACTTACGTATAAAATAAAAAGCTCATGCATTTGAAACATTTACATGTAAAATTATGGTTAATATTTAAGTTATGAATACTATTTAATTTATTATTAAATACACTTTTTAAAGAAAGGTACAAATATGTATGTAGTATTATGTGGTATGATTTTATTTTAATATTTATTTTTTATAGTTTTTAAATAAATTTTTATTCAAATATTTTTTATAGTTTTATTTTATTGTAATTGTAAATTAGTTCTTATATCTAGTTAAATATTAAATTCCTTTAATTGTTTAATTCACTTCGCAACTTAACTACTTTAAACGTTGAATGCTGCTGGCCAACCGCCTTCCTTACATAACTTCTTCCTATACTTATATATTTAGTTCGTCAGTTGTCTCAACTAAAACTTACACATTTGTCTTTTTGAACTAAAATTTCTACATTTGGCCCTTTCAAATATGGCCATGAAGTATGGCCAATGCTTAAAATACCTAACAGTGGCACTACTAGTGTCTGCCAGATCTGGTCTTACGTTCCCACATTTAATTATTAATGTAATATATTGATTCATACGTACTAAAATGACTCATAATATAAGAGATTTAGATAAACTTTTAGAAACTCTATCAAATAAGTGACAGACAAGATTTGGTATAGGTGTTTTTAAAAAATAAATTGCCTAGCAACATAATTTATTTTTTAAATATTTTAAAAATACAGAGTTAATTTTTGTAAAAATAAAAATATCGTTAAAACCCTTAATTTAGATCATAAAAATATGACCTTAAATATATTATATAGTAAAAAATACGGGAAATCAATATGCGATGTATCATAATAGAAACTTTCATCCATTACTCTAAGGACATTATTAACAACTTGTAGTAAAACTCAACCAAAACATTAACATCACTCAAAATTGGGAGACATTTTATGATTATTTATTCCTATAGTCTACCAGTTAGATAATTGATTTAAATAGAAATAAAATTAACATAAAAAAATGAACTACTGAGCTTTTTTATGACTCCATAATAAAAATGAAAAAAGTATACAAATTATTTTCCTCTTTAATCAAAGCCGTAAAGCAATTTATTTATTGATTTAATTTTATATTTTTATATTTTTTTTTTTTGTTCAAAACTTTTATTTTTATGCGTATTATACTCCTGAATTTAAAAAAAAAATCGTTATAACCATTAAATAAGAATAAAGAATTAATAAATAACGTAATAACCACACTTAAATATTTATAAATAAACAAATTAATTTTTGTTTAAACTTTCATTTGCATGATTTAACAAAAACAATAAATGTCTGTCAATCCTTAGCAATGTTTTTTCGTAGATTTATTTATTAAAATTTTTCATTGTGTTTAATGTTTCCAATATATTTTTTAATTTATTGTTTAAGTGTGGACAACAATGGCGGTAAACAGCAATTGACAATAAAAATAACAAGACATTTTTTGTTTTCGTTGTGAACTCAATAAAACAGTCATCCAGATAATAAACCATAATTAAACCAAAATAGCTTAAAGAAAATAATTAAAATTACATATCAAATACATTTACAGTCCGGAATAAAAATTTAAATCAAATAAAATAAAATAACGTAAGTTAAGTTAAGAGTGTGTATGTGAGCTGGTTGTTTGCGAGCGTATGAGTAATAATAATTTATTGAAGATTGTAGTAATGTTAACACTACGTTTTGGTAAATCATGCAAATTAAAAGCAATTTCTCTTTTATACACAATAACACCAGTTGTATTTATAAATTGTATTCTCCAATAAAAAATGCTAGCGTACGTTACTATTAATTTCACGTATTTTATCATTTCTTTTTAATGGAACTAAATAATTTATTTTGTACAATAACTTTGAAACAACATTCATATCTCTTCAAAATGAAAATATACACAATAAACAATAAAAAAAGGACGATCGCGGTAGATTTTTTCCTTTGCTTATATCCTTTTATATCTATAAAAAAATATGTTTATGTTTTAAGTTTTTATTTTAAAAAGAACGATAACTTATAAAAAAAATATTAATAGTTTTTCATTACTCAAACTTTATTTAGCAGATTAATACTTTTAAAACCATGCTTTACAATAATAAAAATAAAATTTAAATTTAAAATGCGTTATATTACTGACGTAAAATCAATAAACACAGATATCCCTCAAACAATGTAAGTGTAACAAATTTAAGTTTACAATAAAAATTGTTGTACATATTTATGCCTCTCTCTCTGTTTACCAACTTACTTCAAAGTTACAGTCAACAACCATTTTTCATTTTAAAATCTGTAAACATATCCTTCGTATTTATTTTCTGTTAAAAAGTTGATAAAAAAATCACTTTAAAGTAAAGTCATGTTCATGTTTTTATAGCTGTTGTTTCTACTTGAAAAGTTTATTGCTTTTTAAAATACGCAAAGGAGCAAACTGGAGACGGACAGAGCCAATAAAATATTTGTACAACGTTTCGCAATAAATTTTATATTTTAACTATAAAAACTACATAATAATAAACACTTAAGAATTCTTTGTAATGTGTGCTTTCTTCTCCCTCACACTCTCCCTCCCTCAATCTTTCTCTCTTAAACCGTCTACTGATCACCACCACGACTTTTCTAGGGGTGGCTACAGCCCTTCTAAGAAAACAAATTTTGGGTTATTTAATTTATTTTCTTTTTGATAATAAGACGCAAATCATACTCATTTATAGAAAAATTATAATAAAAGAAAATTAAGAACTATGAAAAAATAAAAAATTACAAGTTTTTATTATCACATTTTATTAGAATATTAAAAAATATCAATACAATAACAATATAAATGTATGTATTACGTGTATGATTCATTTTAGCTAAATATATTCTATAATATATTTTAATCATATGTGTAGCATTCTCGACTGTTTTGTTTTCCATGTATAAGTAGCGATCCTGGCATATTGTTGTACAAAGACAATTTTTAATTCTTCATATGGGCAAAAAAAAACTTTGTTCGAATTCAGCTAAGATATTTAGTGTAGTAGACACAGTTCCGAATATGCAAAAAAGTGAAAACTACTAATTTTGTGATAAATATAAAAAAATATACATGCACCAATATGTTCCCCCCGGGAGTACCAATTTTCATTGCAGTAAAGGGTGTTTTTTATAGAGGTATAGAACTTTAAGTTGGCATTACTTTTCAAGATGGCGACCAATTTAACAGCTGTCAAGTGATTTATTCTTAGTTTGGTTTGACAAACTAGACTCACGCCTGAACAACGCATGCAAATAGTGCAATTTAGGCCCAAAACGAGATTACCGTTGTTCCCGATTTTCACAAGCGAATTTTGTTTAGCGATGAAGCGCACTTCTGGTGGAATGGCTACGTCAACAAACAAAACTGACGCATTTGGAATAAAGGTAATCCTCAAGTGTATGTCGAAACACCGTTACATCCAGAAAAACTGACTGTTTGGTGCGCTTTATGAGCTGGTGGAATCATTGGTCCGTACTTTTTCAAAAACGATGGTGGCCAGAACGTTACAGTCAATGGTGATCGGTAAAGAGCGATGACTACTAACTTTTTCATTCCTGAATTAAATAACCACGATGTCCAGGAGATGTGGTTTCAACAAGACGGCGCAATATGTCACACAGCTCGTGCTACAATAGATTTATTGAAAGACACGTTTGTTGACTGCCTAATTTCACGTTTTGGACCTGTGAATTGGCCTCCAAGATCTTGTGATTTAACACCGCTAGACGACTTTCTGTGAGGCTATGTAAAGTTATTGGTCTATGCGGATAAGCCACAAACGCTTGACCATTTGGAAGACAACATTCGACGTTTTATTGCCGAAATACGGCCACAAATGTTGCAAAAACTCATCGAAAATTGGACATCGAGATTGGACTACACCGCGCCAGCCGTGGCGGTCAAATGCCAGAAATAATATTTAAAATGTAATGCCACAAGATTATCTTTCGGATAAATAAAATTCATGTTAATCGAATAATCCACCGTTGTTTTATTGCAACTTAAAGTTCTATACCTCTATAAAAAACACCCTTTACATTCTCAAATGCCCTGACGCGGTGCTCATGGGGAAAATATTAGGACCACCCGACGCTAGGGTTCCTGGAGCCCAAATCTGGAAGAAAAGGACTGTTGTTTTATAACACGGGTTCTCTTCGAGGCCCGACCAGTGCCCAAAGGACTGGTTCCACGGGAATCGATAGCCCTACAGAGACCCTCCCGTCTCTGTGACCTGTTTTTGCTGAGGTCCCCTTCGGGGGTACACGTGGTGGTTGTGGTTTAAAATCGATGTATGCAGGGTAGGTGCATTGTGGATCAAAATGTGCTGTTGCATTCTCAACAGAAAGAGCTGGATAGAGTCCAACCCCTAAGCAAGAGGTTAGAACATGGGTCCACGGCTTGCCATGTTCTAAAAATTGCTACTCATCGTGCCTCATCGTACTATATCGTGCCTCTACACAGGGCACGTTATCGTAGGGTGTTCAGTTACTACACAGTGGAGGCGCTAGTCTACGTCTTCATTTCACTCGGTGGTAAGACCACCCATCGAATAAGGGCCCACGGCTAGGTATCCACGCAAATCTTGACCACATCTATAAATAAAATTAAACTAACGCTATTTTACAATGTTCCATAAAAACTAGAAAATACAAATCTCCTACATCCTAGCTCAGATCGTCCATTAGGTAGTGTACGCTATCGTCTAGAACTCACAATGCCTGAGTTTATAAACTGTTTTTTTTTAAATTTTTCTTAGATTAAAAATTGAAGTTCCTGCAAGTTATGCTGAAAAAAAAAGTAAAACAAAAAATTTTAATATTTTCAAATTTAATTTTTTTAAGTGCAGGAATAAATTTAAATTTTTTGGAATTAAAATTATACATTTTATTTTTTAGAAATTATTAAACGAATCCTTGACTACATTATTTCCGAACAAAGTTAAGCGCTATTAACTAGTTTAAATGACATATTATTATTTTTCGAGGCACATAAAAAAATTGATCACCAATTTAGCCAAAGTGAGTATAGGGTTTTACTACTCTTTGATAGTAGAATCGAACCTATACTGTCATTTCCTTGTATTTTTTCACTATTGGGTGCAATTATTAATTTGTAGAAAATTTTGTCTTTTAAGATTTTTTTAAATGACCTTGTCTCTAAAATGGTGAAAGAGATCATTTTTAAAAATTTTTTATTTTACTTGTTTAGGCGTTTTATGGAATATGGTGATGGCATACCTTCGTAGGGTAGTAAATGAAAATTGCGTTGTAAAAAAACAATTATTTTAGAAAGTTGAAAACGATAAGGGAACAAGTACTGTCTAGAAACAAGACGTGGTTTATCCAATTCTGCTTATAATGTTTACACAATATAAATTTTCAATAGATAATTTATTAAATCTTGGTTTAGGGTTTAGTACAAAGACTTTTGTGGTTCCAAATTTATAATTTTATTAACATTAAAATTCTAAATAAAAAGTCTATATCCTTAAACGCTACTCTGCTAATTTATGTTAGTTATAATTTTAATAATTCCTAATAAGTGAATAAATAAATAAATAAATAAATAAATAAATAAAATTAAAAAATTATCATAATTAACAGATAAGTGTAACGTATTATAAATTAGTATTCCACAACAAATATTACTCATACGTCTTAAGTATAAATGCACTGCTCACCGCTTAAGATATCATTAATAGAATTTATAATGGCTGCAGCAATATCGTTTCGTCAGATTACAGGTAAAGGCTTCCCTAAACCTTTAACTGTAACCTGATGAACGAACTGATAAAGCCCTAATAACTAACACAATGGCAAAACTATCGAAATCGAATAATTATGATTGCTTACCATACAGTACAAACAAACAATGGAAAAATTGACGAATAAACCAAAATATGTTGTAGGCCTTCTAAAGTTTTCCTGCTAACAACCTGCTAAGAACTTTAAAGTAAATTCTGAAGTTAGTCTTTAAAGAAAACTTATAAACGATTCGAAAAAATATGAGCTAACCGTAAACCCTTATTATATGAGACTATGTCACATATTACAGCTTTACGCTGTTAACCGCAGATACGTCCCTATATTCTGCATTAAATATTTTCTTCAAATACATATTTTGTTTAACCTTGAAATTGTTTACATTCTTTTGTTTTAAAATAATTTACTCTAAATCACACACGCATGCGTACATACATATTTGCAAACAAACAAACATACATGCATACATACTTACTCTCTACACAATCGTTTCTCTTACACAAGTAGTTCTAACAAAGAGATTTATGATTTAAAATAAATGTATGCATGTTTGTACATACATATTATTTGACTATTACTTATTATTTCTCTTGAGAACTAATTGTGTATGCATGTATGAATGTATGTATGAATGTACGTTTGCTTGTTTATTTCTTTTGTAGTTCTTTTTATATTTAAGAAATAATTTTGTCATTCGACTTAAAAACTTTGAATAAATAACTTCATTCGGAAGTGAAAACGAATTGTGTTTTATTTGCTCTAGCTTGCAAAAAATATTGCAAGCTCAAAACAACGCCCTTAAATAATGTTATATTGTTTTGTGAAGCAAATGCTGTTTTTATTTTTAGTTGTAAAAAGTAATTCATATTTTTGTAATACAAAATCTCATCTCTGAAAATGTGATAAATAGAGAATTGTCTTTAAATTGAAATATACCAACAAAAAAAAAAACTATATAAAACCTATGTTTATGTATAAAATTGAATTTTATAAATTTTTTTGTGTAATTTGAGTTTTCTTTAGATATCCTTTAACTAAAGTCTCACCTCCTTTTAAAATTTGTATCATTAGGAGAAAAATAAGAAAACAAATGGTAGCAGACAGAAAACTCATTTATTTTAAAATTTCAAGATCGATTAAATTCTAAAAATATATAAGTATGTATGTAAGGACACAGCTGGGTAATTGATAATAAAAGAACGAACAAATAACTTTATTTTAAGTTCAAAGTGTAACAATGTTCTCGCACGGCTTATCTGCCAAGAAAAATAAACATAAATAAGTGTGGGATGTAAATTTGTTAAGGCAATTTCTAAGGCTTATTTAAGCGTAATTTGATGATAATTTTATGACAGAAAGGAGCAACCATCTTTGCTTTAAATGAAAGCATTTGCTAAATAAATAAACCGTTGCCAAAACACTACATAAATTTAAATCATTTAAAATATTTTTAAATTTAAAAAAGCCGTCTTGCATTTCAATAGTAAGTGTTATATGTACATATACAGAAAAGATTTTAAATGAAAAGAAATTTAATTTCCATATTCATTTTAAAACAAAAAATTAAAAAAGCATATGAAATATATATGTCAACAAGTTTCGTAAAGTAATGGATGATTATTTCAAATGTACTAAAGATATATTTAAATACACACTATACAATACGTCAATATGTGTTTTTGTTTTGATAAGAGAACTGTCAATATCTGTTAAAGATAATTTCCCAAGACAGTCTGTGTGTGTGTTTTTTTTTTTTTTTAATTCAATGGCTTTAAGTGTGAACTTGTACAAGAAGTCCTTAAACTTTGCTTCACTAAATGTTTATTCATGCACATAATTTATGTTAAGCTAATATTTAAACTTTAATCAATATTTTAAAATATAAAATGAAAATTTTTCCTTCAGATATTGTTTAGTTGTTTGTCTATTTCTTCCCAACAGCCTTGAAATATATTAAAATGAATAAAAAATAATGGATCAATTGACGAAAAAATAATAACAAAGAACAACAACCCTTTTAACAAAGATAATACTTTTATATTGAACATTGAAATGTATCTGAACCCTATTTTATATATTTTCACAAAATCCTTTTCTTTCATCAAAATCCTCTATCAATTGCCTTTAAGGGCTTTAATCTATTCTTAAACATATTACACAAATGTAAGTAATGGCCACAACCTATAACCGTACTCATGTGTTTCTAAAAATGGAGAGGGTATTTAGGTGCATGTTTAAAAATTAAAAACTACTCCTTTCAATCCTCTTGTTTCTAAATTTTAAATTGTTTCTTTTTAGTTCACTAAATTTTCTAGTAGCCGACTGCTATTGTTCTTTTGTAAGTAAAATTCCTACAAGATTTACAAACACGTGAACTTGTGTTAGTAAATAATATAGAATATTTAGGCTTTAACAGATTTTTTTTCTTACATTGTTTTATTTCTGGTAAAAAATATTAAAAGGAAAACACATGTATAAGATTTAATGATGTGTGAGTCTCTCAATTCAAACAAACACACATCTACATATTATAACTCTAGTCCATATGTTTATGTGAATGTATTCTGCCCAGAATTTGTAGACTGTTGTGCTCACATGGAATTTTTATGGTTAGTTTAAGATAATATTTTTAAATTGCTAAAACAATAAGATTTTTCACGAAGAGCTTTTAAAAAGGATTTATTCTATGTTCTTTATAAACTGTAGTACAATAGATAGATATAAATATTGCTGAAGATATTTTATTAAATTATTTAAGTTTTTTGCTTGAGTATTTGTTTTCATACTAAACAAAAGCGGTATTTAAAGAAATAGCCATAGACTTTTGGGTAAAAGCAGGCTTGATGGGAGCGCACAAAAAATATATAAAAAATTGGTAAAGCCTAGCTAAATCGGCAGAGTGGCGTAATTTTCATCATCTTGTCATCCTAAATAATTTGTTCTTCTGCTGATAGAATATTGCTTGGCCAGCCCATCCGTACCATGGCAAATACGTAGCCTTTTATATATGTTTCCGTCGTTCCTATAAAGAGCATAGGGGCTCAACAAAATTTTTTCATCTGGATCTGTACATAGCGATGTTTTTTACTTCATTCCAACTGCATTTTAAACAATTCGGTTTCAATTTGTTATCACCATGTATGAGCTGGTCGATGTCTTCTACGGCTGCCTTAAGGTCACTGTTCTGGCAATACCTGTGGCCGGTATTCGTATTCGTGACCAATCCATTTTTATTTTCACTTTTGCCTTTTTATTTAGTTCGTGTAGCCTTTTACACGCAAATAAAAAAACATAGTTGAGGTAACCATAATATAAGAATCATATGATATATGATTAAATTCGATGGTTGTAGTCAAACTATATTATTAATAACGCAATATTAATATTGTTATGGGCTAGTAGGTAGTGTGCTAGTCTATCAGTACGGGGTTGTGGTTTTGATTCCCACCAAATACTCTGGAATTTTTCACTTCAAGTTGGCAGGAAAACCAATAAGTAGCTTGGATATAATCTAGGTGCCTATAATTTTTTAACCCTGTTAGTGTCAGGTCTAGTCAAAATAAAATTCGAGGTAAGGAGATACTTGCAGACTGTGCCTTGAAAAAGGCCAACATAAAAAAGGTTTTGGACCACGGGCAGATACATATTAAATGAAGATGCTATGGAGACTTTGTGATGACGAAGAATGAGTAGAAGAATACTGACAGCACGACACTCAATGAAAGTCGTATACCAGAAATCATTGAGGAACAAAGTGGTCTGCCTACAAAAAAATAATAGAACCATATTGTATTAATTAAGGTTTCTTGAATTATCTCTGGATAAAAACACTTATACATGGTTTTACTTAGACATAAACCTTTTTCTCATGTGAATTAAAGTCAAGTTGTATCAAATGAATGTCTTCTTTAGACTTATTTTTCTGTCTTAATTTGTTTTACTTTTTAGCATAGCTGTTCTGTTTTTTATTTGACTGGCGCTTCTGCATCCTAATTCAAAGTCAGTTCTTCTACTTATTATTATTTCTTCATTATGTTCTTGCACAAGCATTAATCCGCATTTAATTACAGTTTGAAAGAGCACAATGTGTTTGTTTATGTGGATGTGTGAGTTTCCATTATACACTTGCACATGCTTATATACGACACAGAAAGAATCGCAATAAATCCGTGAATTTATACATGTGCATGCTAACTAAATTTGTATGTGTGCTGTTTGTATGTAATTTTGTTTGCTTGTTTGTGTACACCCATTTCTAACTTTTTGCCAACTTAACTTTTATCCGAAAAAATACGCACTTGGGAATTTGGAAAAGCGGAACAGCAACATCATCATCATCATCACCATCGTCATGTAGAAGCAAAACAGCATTGAAAAATCAAACACAATACAACAGCAACAAAAACAAAAATGCCGTAATGCTGCAAAGTGGTACATTTTATGAAAAGGCGAGCAGGCTGTATATGTTTTTCTTACTAATTGAACAAAATTTTACTTTTCTTACAATTCTCTTTCAAGATGAAATAAATTATATCAAATATTCATACGACGTTGTTTAACGGCTAGAAATTCATCCTCAATATTCTATTATTTTACTCTTTCTTATTCTACTGTTTAGAACTATAAAAATAAAGATAGAAAAAAAAATCAAATATCAAATAGAAATAGATATAGATATAGAAGCAAAAATGAAATATTTTCCATCCCTAAAAAATAATGGTTATGATTTAATTCATTAAATACAAATGAAGTAAACAAATTAATCAATACTATTAAAAAATATAGATCTGATATGTGGTCTTTTCGTGCCAATTGTTCCACTGTTCATTCTACATATACTTATGCACATACCCATCTACACGCCAATAAACACTAACTAAGGCCATTTGGTTGTATGGCTGTGTTCTTGTCTGTAGATGTAGTAGTATCTACTCATGGCATTAAGTACATTATACTGCAGGCAAGCAATATAATCCTTTAGCTAAAAGAAATTTACACTTGCAAAAACTTTGCTGGCGCTTAAAGCTTCTAACAACAAAATAAAAAGCATGACAAAAAACGGCAAACAAAGTGTCTTTAGTGAACAATAAGTTGCCAAGTTTAATACTAACAATGACTACGTCTGTGTAAGTGTGCGTTGGAAGTAGTAAACATAGCGGCAGTAAAAGCAAGAACATCAAACAAACACAGCGTTTAATTTGAGAGCAAACCGACCTATTTTTTCCTGCACTTACCTCAAAAACAAAATTTGTTAATAGATCGGGGGACTAACTAAAGGGAGATCAAAATACATAAATAAAATGATTTTGTAAAAGAAATTGTACCGGCAATTTTTTGAGTAAGAAATAACGCAATTTTTCCGATTTAAGCTAGAACATTATAAACCTGTAGTATTTCTCAAGGCAAAAGAATAGGATTTTAAACAACGCAACCAACCAATTAAAGTATCTAATATTCCACACATTTGCTAAGGGCATTGCTGAAGAGCACAGCAATATAATAAACATTTTCTTTTTTGATTACGGAAAGGGGATGCGCTAAAATACTTGTATCCATTAATTTAAAGTTCTTGCAAAAAACAAAAAAAGCAATAATAGAATAAAAAAAAAATGAATAAAAAAAATCGAAATGGCAGTAAACACATTAAATTCCCATAAAATGTAGACAAATTTAAGGTAATGAGTGCATAAATATACAATTAAAAGAGAAATGGCTGCCAAAAATAGTATTAGCATCACAGAGAAAGGGCTACGAAAAGGAAAAAACCCTTACAAAATTACTTCTACTAGTATTTAGCACAAAAGTTTAATAATCCAGAAAATTAAAATTAACTTTTAATAAATAATAGATATGTAAAATAAAAGCGCAAACCTAAACTTTACTCGTATATTGCAGAGCTGTTGCAGCTCTAAAGTAGGCTGTAATAATTTTTAATAAATATGGAACACATTTTAGAGGAAATGTTTAGCTAAAATGCCTAAAAGTAGTCTACTGATTTTTGTCTGCCAAAAATAAAAACGAAATGATAACAAAAACCGTATGAACATTAAATGGCTAAAAGTAGACCATCATTTATTGTTAAGATAGAGACCAAAATTCATCTGGCTACTGAATTTGCTTATAAAAAAAACAAGAATGAATTAAATTGCTTTGGGATGCCCTACAAATTTAGCAAAAATAATTTTTTCAACTTAAAAATATTTTAATTAAAATATTCAATAATGTACATTTACCTAATAAAACTTCATTATAATAAAAATAATAATTAATAATAATATAAATTTCTCAATTCATAACTCCCTTGTTTTGCTGCACTGGTTGTAGACTTATTGTTGGTAATTCAAATCACACTAAAAACAGATTCACATTAACTACTGGATTATTTTCACTATTTATAATGATTTATAAATATTAAAAAATCAACCTGCACAGCACGATAAATGTAATAAAAAGGGCTTTTAAAAAATATAAAAAATAAAAAATATAAAAAAAAATAAAAAATATAAAAAAAATAAAAATATAAAAATTGATGTACACATCAGATATGCCAATGAGCAACTGAATTCACACTTTAATCTATAGTGCTATAGCGTTCAGTTATGGGACACTGTCTCAGCTTCAAACCATGACAATGACATGGGGATGCTGTAGCTAAAGTGGTTTGCACATTGACTACTAAGCAATGGTCACGAGTTCACTACTCAGCCGTGGCAACATCAATTTTTCTGATATATATTAATTTCTCTTTATAATAATGCATATCACAGCGCCTACCTTCGCCGGTATTAGCACATAACAATAAAACGCCGGCGAAGTAAAACTACTACTAACTATTACAAACTTATTCGCCTAAATAACACCAGAGGCGCTGCAATACTGTTCTAAAAATAATCATAGCGTGCAATTAAAGTGTTGCCATAAGCGAAGCTTTACTATCACATTAAACTATCTTATCTACTACTATCCCCTTCCAATGGAAGGAACACAGTTAATATAGGCATTATTGCCTGAGTGTTACTTCTCTTTAAGAAAAAAAATAAATTCAAAGGCCCAAAAAATCTACGAATTACAATCGCATCCTGATATAATAAAATCTTAAAAATTCATTACTTAAAGCATCAATAGCCAATAATGCTGCAACATATTTAAATCAAAATCCGTTGTTTTGGAATATCCTAATTGAAGGTGGGACATTGCTTCTCTCGTCAAAACAAACAAAATACCAAAATACGCGCTAAAATAACCTTAGAGTTCTTTGTTGTTTGAAAGTTCATAAATGATAGAGAACAACTGCAATCCTGTTTCTTTTCTGCGAGTACATAAATATTTCCAAAGCAAATTACGCAAAATTGGATACTCATACATGTTTAGCTTTCTTCATATTGGATAAAATAGCACATCTCTTAAACCCGAATCATTTTATTAAAATAGAGTGCAGATTCGGATTTACCGCCTATTTAGTTGTTTCTCTCAAAAAGGTAAAATACGTTCCTAAACTTGTTTGATCTGAATCTTATTTTTATAAGGACTCCCTTTTTGGGTAAAGCTTTTAAGACCATATCCAAAAAGTCGAAGATAGGTTGCACTGATATTTATTAAATTTCCAATTGCAGATGGCCATTTTGAAGCTAGTTGTAGACTACTTACTAGGGGTCCTATTTCGCTTACACATTCCCATTAAATGCAGACGCTCATTATTAAAAACTTTCTTTCCATATTATCTATACATTTTTATGAAACTCCAAACATCCTTGATATTTTCATATAGGATATGCCTTTAGAAATTGATATACTTATAAAAATTTTTTAACGACTTTTCATTCATCAAGTAAAATTTTAGCATTATGTTAATGTAATATTAAAGTAACTAACTTAATTTAATTATGAACCAAAGTCTTATTTTCATACAAATGGATTTTTGAAATTAGGCTTAATTTCGTTATATTCCCTCTAAGTTGAAAGAATATTAATTACAAGTTAGGTGATTAATTTTAAAAAAAAAATGAGAAAACTATATTTTTAGAATGGAGTGCATTTTCTAGACAGCTACTCACGTCATCAGCATTCTTCGCATCTATCTACTTTGGTTATTGTTTAGTTGTAAGCATCATCTATTTAACCAACCAAACTCAGATAAAGAAATACGAGAAAAACTGTATTCAATTATCATCGTCAGTTGGTGATAAGAAAGTCTGCCACAATCCAAAGCTTTCCTTTTTGTTTGATATTTTTCTCTTAATATTTACCACCTTATATTCATTGTTTTATTTTTTATAAACGCAGCTAAAACTATCATTCAGTTTAGGTCATTCAAATTATTGCTTTCCAAGAGGAGATGACTTTCACAATAGTAAATTCTCTGACATTCCTTTAAAATATTCATATGTTGGAAGTTGTCATTGTCTATTTTATGTTTTTTTTTTTTTTTAATCTAAAAAGTTCCCGGTGTCATTTCTATTCTCAATCTCTTTAATTTAGAAAAATTCTTACTTATTTTTCCTGGCTTTATTTCGGTTTATTATCCATTATTCATATACGGGTACATCCACATAAAGATAAAGATAAATAGCTAACGATAGTAAATGTTTATTTCATTTTCTACTTTTTCACTCTGGGCTGTTTTTATTTCACGTTCATACCTACAGACGTTCAGCCACAGATACAATTGTGGTTCATTGATTGCTACATTACGGTTTTTACTTTATTTTTTTTTTTTTTTTTTTATTTATATATTTTTCATCGCTTTTTGTCTCTTTCAAGTTGAATACAGAGATATATACAGTATTTATTTATTTCTCTTTTATTTTTTTTTTTGCTGGTTGGCTATTTAACATTTTACAATTCCGGTACTTATGTGTATGGATGTATGGGTATGGATGCTTGTTTGTAGAAGTTTTTTCTGTAGCTGTTGTTGCCTTTTTATTATTTTGAAAATCATTTGTGGTTTATACAATGATTTTGTATTTTTTTTTATTCTGTTTTTCACTTTTTCGATTTAAACTGTATTCATGTTCGGTGCCAGCCAGCCACTAAATAATCTGTATATCACTGAGCAAAAATGTGAAAATGTGAAAATTGCAAAATAATGTCTTTTGCTGAACCTCTTATCGAAGCATTTTAATCGTTTAAAAGCAATTTTACTGATACATTTAACAACAAATACATGAATGAATAGAAAGAAAGAGATACGAGATGAATACAGGGTATGAGTTTGGAACAAAAGATATAATTAATGACACGAAAAAATATTTTATGACAAAATATAATGAAGTATAAGGTCGCCGATGAAAACTGTGAGGTAGAAGAACATTTTTTAAAGATCAGTTGAATTTTTGTAATTAAAATAAAATTATTTGTAAACATTTAAGTTGAAGTGTTGAAAAAAACTTTCTTTAATAAACTAAAGATTACAAATGGAAAAAAGTTGTTTAGTAAACGATATTATTGTAAAAACTAATAGTATTATTTTCTCTTTTCTTTTTTAATTTTTTCCGTATGAGGTATATTTTATTTAAATCGCTTCAGTGGCTTGGGAGTTGTAAGTGTTAACAATTCCTACAAACCCATATACCGTTCAGACTCCAAATAAACATCAAACAAACCACTCTATTTTGTTAAAAAAAATGAGAATAAAATAAATAATATACAAAGTTCGTTTCTCTTTGCATATGAGTATTTTCGCATCAATAAAAAAATTTTTTTTTTTTGTGTGTGAAAACAAAAGCAAGTTTGAAGTGTTAGTTCTTTTGCATATAAATAATTGAAAGTCAAGTGTTATTTTATTAAATTCTCTTATTTAATTGTAACGGCACTGAACAGTTTTTTTATAGTTTGAACTAACTATATGTACAAACAAAAAAATTTAAGTTAAGCCATTAAGGAATTATTGCATTTATATTAACCAGAAAAAAAAATTATTTTGAAAATACGGTTAAAATAACATAGAAATATTCATATTTTTTAGAATTTTTTAAATTAAAACTTAAGAAAAGGAAAAAACGGAGCCCTTAATTTTGAAAGTGGTATAAGTTAAAAATTTTAAAAATCTAGTTTATCAGCTATTCCATCCTAATAAAATAACATAACCTGGAGTAATTCGCAGTATGCCATGAAAATTAAGTTGATAAATTGAGTTTATTTTTGTTTGGTAAAATACAGTTACTGTATATTTTAATAGTGGTATAAGTCAGTGTGTTTTTAAAGTTTGGCTAAATAATTATTAGTAATTTTGTCGTCTTCACATAGCGGTTCAGTTATGATCAGCTAATCCTATTAATGTAAAAATGCACTATTTATAGTTAATTGTAGGCATTATACATCCCTAAGCATTATTATAATTTAATATAATTATGTAAAAAGAGAAATTAATTTTTGGTAGAACCAATGGTTCAGAAAGATTTCATTTCGACGAAACAACTGGGAGAATCAACGACTAGTAGAAAGCGAAACACCAAAGCTGTGTCTTGGTTAAAAATACGATGGATCAGATTTCTAAAAAAATGCTCTATATAAGTAGTTTTATACAACTTTATTTACTAGCATAACAAATCCAATCAATTTCATGCAGTTAATTTTGAGAATGATATACATATATATGTTAGTCATTTCAATCTTTTAAAAATGTTTCAAAATTTTCCAAATATAATGAACACTTACTTGTTGGCACTATTTAACTGTCAATTTATTTTATTCCATAATACAAAAATATTTTTTAATCCTTTAAAATACAAACCTCTTAATAACTTTTTTTTATTATATTTATTGTATCTTCAATATATTTGAACTAACAATAATTCTTACATCTTAAATCTAAAATAAAAATAAATATACTTGTTAAGTACAGCCACAGCTAGATAAAACTAATTGTATGTTTCACTGTTAATATCTCGAAAGAAGAAATATATAACTTATACCACTTTCATAATCATGGGCTTAATTATTAGATCTACTACAACCTAAAAAAGTACTAAAATTTACTTTCGTGTTTTACCCTCAGAGTCCCCTATTTGTTGCTATATTTACTTTACTCTTAAAACTGGGAATACAGCAACTTATTTTCTGTTTCTTAGTGTTAGAAAAAAGCCTGTTTTGAGCTCCTTCTTGAGGCTTAGGAGAATCGCAATATCTAGTATTCAAAAATGTGCTAACGACAAATAAATTATATCGGATTATTAAACCGGAAGCAGTAACATATCTTTGTGAAGACCATTTTTTAGCAACTCATACTCATGTACACTAGTATTCATGCCAATTACCAAGGCGAATTGATACCAGGTGAGAGTAATACGGCAACAACTTCAACAACACAAAAAGTTTAACATTCTACTAGCATATATAAAATGTTCTTTTTTTTTAACAAGATATCAAAAACTAATCAGGTGGGCTATCGCCTCCACCTGATATGAATTGGCCAATAATATTACAGTTAGTTAAAATACAAAAAGGCGTATCTAACAAAAATATAATTTTACAAGAGATGCGAACATTTGTAAAATTAAAACTATACTAGACTGTACGTCCCTTTGTTTTTGTTAATAAAAACGTAATTTTTGAGCGCAGAATTTTAAAATTTGTCGGCACTTGTAGTTGAATGGCATAGATAATAATCAAACAAAAACTCGTTTTTGAATTTTTTGTTGGTTACGCCTTTTTGCATTTTAGCTGATGATATATAAAATTCAAAAACATATGTGACCCGGTCTAAAAGGGAAAAAACAAAATTTCGAAAAATTAGCTGTTAAAGATAAACAATGCAACAACAACAAAAAAAAGTGGAAAATTATTTTTTGAGCCACAAGCCACCTTTTCATAGGCCGGGTCACATATAATCTTTCCATCCCTGGATAAAATTCTAAAGTTTATATAAAATTCTAAAAATTATTTAATGCTATGTAAAAGACAGACAGGAAATGAGTTACCCATTATTTTAAAACAGCGCCATCTGTTGCGCAACCATGCTTAATTATACTGCTTTCAAAAATTAAAGACGCCTTACAATATGCAGTACCTCTAAATAAAAAAACGGCGTACTTTGACTGCTTTTTTTCCACTTTCTCTTGAAAAAAAGTATTATATATTGAAAGTATTCTATATTACAAAAGAATTAAAAAAAGGCTTAATTGGGCTCTCAAACATTAAAGTGGCAATACCGTTTACGAGTTTATATATATATTTTTTTTTGAGTTAATCTAATGATACTTTGACTTAATAAAACTTCTAATTGTAGTTCATTAACAACAATAATGTGAAAAACAAATGCACCAAACAAAATGGTAAACCAACCGTAACAAATGCAACTACATATACAAATGAATATTCACACATTCACAAATTCATTAAATTGGTATACCAAACACGCATGCAAACACTTGCAAACACATACATTAGAACAGTTACTAAAGCTGCAAAATAAGAGTTAAAAGGAAATACACAAGCCATGACAGTAAAACTCATTACGGATTTGAAATTTATATAAGTGTGTGTTAGAGTGAGTGTGCTAATACTATTATGCAATTAAAACTTTCATTAAAGTAATTAAAAATGCAACAACAGCAACAAACCATGCAAAGTACATTTAACAAAACAACAATATAGAAAAAATAACTAAATACCATTGTATTGTACAATAAAACAAAACAACTAAAGACCGAAATCACACAAACAATTGAAAATAAAAACAAATGAAAAAAATTGTGAATAAAATGAAAGCAAAACATTCAAATATAAAAGACTTTGACAACTCAGACACAACAAAATAATACTTTTAACTGAAAAAAAAATCAAGAGAACAAAAAACCAACTGCAAAGAGCAAAAACAAAAGTTTAAATGATATTTAAAAAGACACTAAATTGACAAGTATTTAAAACCCGAAACAAACTAAATAAAGCAAATCAAAACTAAAATTAAAACGATCATAACGAACTGAATATTAAAAATTAAACTTTAGTCTTAATAGACTAATTATTTTTAATGCATATTAAAAAAATATATACATAATATTAAATAAAGAGAAAAAACATTTTAAAATTAATACTTTTCTTTTCTTTATTTCAGACTTTATCAATTTAAAACAATAATTTAATGATTTTGTGAAAAAGAAACAAACTGCTAAGAAGAAACAAAAAAGAGGAGAGGAAAAACAATATAATAGTCATAAATTTATGCAGACAGACAGACAATTCAATTGACAATTTGGTTTGAATAAATCTAAATAAAAACCCATAAAACGAACAACAACAAAAATAAGATAAAGAAATACATATAAATATTTAAAAAAAAAATTTAACGGAAACGGAAATTGTAAAATAAAAAAATAAATTGTAGAAAAACTTACCAACATTCCCAGAACTATACAGGGTATTCAAAACAGGACTAAATAGGAAGCCAAACTACCTAAACCCAACAAACATTTACAGCTATAAATTTCCCTTTAACAACTACTGCTACTTCCGCCTTTTTTCTCTGATTTTCTTTTTCCTTTTTTTCGTTTCAAAATACTTTCTTCGTTACTTGCTCTTTTATTTTGTTTCCTTTTTACAAATACAAATACAACATCGACAATTTCAATATGACTTTTACGACAACCTTTGCTACACCTCAAAAGCAACAACATAAACATGTACCACGGCTTAAACGAAGAGAAGGATATGGTGGACGAAGAAGCTTTAGAATAAAAAAATATCCACAGCATTTGCCGGCGTATTACATTGTACCAATACTAGTCTTCTTTTGCTGGCTGCCTGGTAAGTAAAATATTTATTGATAAAAGGATACAATATGTGATATACACACACGTTTGATCATTTGATTAGAAGCACTTATGTTTCTGCTTTTAGTAGATCATAGCTTTTCAAACATTTTACATTTTACCTTAGCAAGAAGAAGAACTTTCTTAAGATTAAAAAAATATCAACAAGAAAATTTTCAGTTTGCATTAAACTTTAATGTTGTTGTTTTTATTTTTATGATCTCATGATAAAACCCTTAACAATGTTAGTAAAATTTTCAAAATTTAATAGCCTGCTAAAAACAGTAATTAAAGTGGTTCTAATCATTTGATCCACAGTGTTTTTCAAAACAATAACCAAGGAGAAAGAAAATAACATTTAGTTTTTTGTTTTAATCTAAATAACTCAGACAAATGTTTTTTTTTTTTTTGTTTTTTATTTAATCCCTTGTGTTTTTATTATTGTACACAAAAAACACAACAAAAATATTTAAATTTTCTAGGAAAATGTTTTTCATATTTTATTAAAAAATTCTTTCCTTCAGTTTAATTTGATATAAATCTCAAAAACGGCTTTTAACAAATAATGAGAAATATTTAAATACTGAATGAAAAAACAATCTGACAAACAGCAACGCAATACGAGTGTTTGTCATTTTAATATGAAATTTATGAATTTTTTTATTTCTATTTTTTCTTTTACCACACAACAGCAGCTGTTGCAATTATTTTGATCTATAATTGTATTTTGTTTCGAAAGCAATTAAAATATAAGTATTTCAAAGGGAAATTTTACAAAACAACTACAATTCTAAGAAGTTTGAATTATAATCAAAAGGGAAGGGAAAACCAATTATACTTATCAGTTACACTATACTTATGTACATGGTATGTATGTACATACAAATATGTGACTCAGTTTGATATATGAGACCTTATCTTGCCAGGGTCCTGGTTCTGTACTGTCTTGTTTCAAAAATCATCGCATGAACAACACATATTTTGCATTGTTTTTCCAAAAAAAAACAATGTGAGCGTGAAAGTCCTTACCTCCCGTCTACATTTTACATAAAATGATAAAAATTAACACTTACATGTTAATATGTTTTCAACATCTTAACGTGGTTGTTAAAATATTTGTTACCCCCGTCTACATTAGTCACCAACAAAAGTCAAACTTCCAATAAAAAACCGTTTAAAAGTTTAACATAATTTTTTCATATGAATTTTGATTTTGTTAAGACATGTTAATGACTAATGTAAAATAACGTATTCGCCACCAGCGATACCAACTTAGCTCTTTTCGCGCTATTCTTAGCTCTTTTAAAGTACCACTGACGCGAAATTTTTCCCTTTAGCACCTTTTTAAAATAAAGAGCTAAAATAGCGCGATTGGCACTTTATGCTTTGTTCAATAAATTTTCCAGTTTTACCCTTTACTCCTTTATCTTTGTTGTCAATCACATAACATTTCAATTTATGTAAAATATTGCTTACAATATGAAATAGCTGCTGTTCAAGTTATGATTTACCACCAAGCATACTTGGAAAAACAAAATATGTATATAAAAGCAAATATATGGCCTATTTTCCTGTAAATGGAGCGATCTATTACATTTGAAGTTAAGTTTGAATAACACTGGTTTACAAATTTATTTTGTTTAATGTTTAAAATTATATTGCCTTTTTAGAATAATTAAATTTTATATATATTTTTGATTTCGACCAGGTAATGTTACATTTTTTTTCACGTATACTACTCTTTGAAGCGTCACTCATAGTCATAGCCTATTAATTTGTTTGGATGGGATAAAAGAGACTGGGTTGTAGTAGATCGAATTTAGTAGATCGATTTTCAAAAATTTGTAATATTTCAGAAGCTGTTTTTATCACAAATAATAATAATAATAATAGCTATAGTTATGTAATTTTCATATTTGGTTTAAAAAAATTTAAGACAGAATGGGCCTATAGATAATAGAATAAAAATGATATAATATAAAAAATTGCGGCCCTGTGTTCCACTGGGAATTAAAGGATTAAATATACATATATAATAAAAAACTAAACACTATAATTTATTTTTTTTTTTTAAATATTTTATTTTGTTTTTTGTGAGTGCATCGATTTGATTATAATTGGGAAACACCAATGTACCGATATCTTGTCGTTTCGCTGCCAACAAACCCTAATTGATCTAAAAAATGTAGTACCAAATTTAAACAAACATTTTCGCTGCAAAGCAATGTATATACAGGGTGAGCCAAAAGAAACCAAGGGGTGTAAAAGTTTAATAACTTTTTTGTTTATTAACTTTTTTTTATTTTTTCTTTCAGATTATATAGACAACACTTGGAATTGTATTATTTAAACCAGAGATCAATTATTTTAACGCAAAGAGCATATCGCCGACATTATTGAAAATTTGATTATGAGTGATGAAGCTCATTTTCATTTGAATGGCTTTGTTAATAAGCAGAACTGTAGGTTCTGGGGTTCTGAAAATCCAAGAGCCATTCATCAACGCCAATTGCACCCCATCAGGTGTACAATATGGTGTGGGATCACATCTGAAAATGTCATTGGGCCCTACTTCTTCGAGAATGAAGATGGAAGTGCTGTAACCGTAAATGGAGAGCGGTATCGGTTTATGATAGAAAATTTTTTACGTCCTGCTCTTGAAAACAGACCTGGTATGTGGTTTCAGCAGGACGGAGCCACTGCCCATACTGCCCGAGACACAATGGCACTTTTAAGACAAATTTTTGGAGAGCCCTTGGTTTCTTTTGGCCCACCCTGTACATATGTAATTCAAAAGTCAATAACATAAAAACACCTACAAATAGAAGAAAATTATTAATGTGCTGCTTCTGTATTACAAGCGAGCGATTTGTCTAGAAAATTTGTATAGAACAACTCAAAAAAATGTTCTAGACGATGTAATTGATTACCATACCGAAACATTTAAAATAATATTTAAGGAAACAAATAAAAATTCGATGAAAATCTAAATGAAGTAAAAAGTAATAATGGATTTTGATTTTCAGAACATTAAAAAAATTAAATTTACAGAACAGGTTGGGTGATCCCAATTTCATTATGTACCTATGAAAATATTTGTATATTTTTTTAAAACCTAAGTGAACTTTTTGTAAATGTAAAAAATGTACCTTAAAGTAAAAATATGACAATAAAATAGAATGAGAAAGAAAAAAATTTCTTTTTTTAAAATTAGCGCTTTTTAGCACGTTGGTTGACGCGTTTGGTCTCTGAAACGTTGGCATCGCTGTTTGCCACTTATACACAAAATAATTTTGTTGCTCTGATTGTTTATGTTTGTTGGCTAGTGAAGACACCCTGTTATACATAAATAACAATTATTTTTACAGGATGACCTACACTCAACTTTACCATACGCAATGGAAACAGATATTTCTATGGATATATTCTATTTCCAAAGCACCTCCCATAATTGTGGCCTAGTACCAAGGTATTAATAGTTTTAATTCCTTAGAAGTGCAGTTATCTGGTCACCATCTGCTGCGGTGTACAATTTTTGAGGAACTAAGTTTACCTTTAGATAGCTTTTGTGTTTTACATTTGTTGCTGCCAAACTGCATTTTAATATCTCTTCTGAATTTATAGATATACATTCGTTTGTATTTCGTTTTTTATGTTTATAACACTTAACATAAAAGGTCTTGAACTGCTCACATAAAACCCTCGAATTTTATTTTCCATTTGCAACTTTGGTATCGACATAATTAAAGTTACCATTCATTTACCTTACTACTACATCAGAGGTCATCCTTTCTCCCACTGGATGGATGTTGATTCAGTGGAATTGTTTTTATTTACATTTTTTAATACATTTCACCCTTTATGCCATTTCATTTACAACGACAAAAACTATTACATTTTGTTGTGTTCCGTAGTATTGTCTTTTTTAATTTTTTTTTTTGCTCTTCGGTATGATGGCATCTCATGTTTATGCAGAAAACAATAAGAAGCAAAAACAAGAACGAAATAAATGAAACCAAAACAAGCACAAAAAACTATAACTAGTGGTTAGTAATAAGAGATACAGATACGTGTGTGGCAACAGCATGCTCTTGCAAAGAATAAATTCTGCTATATTGTGTAACTGTAATACAAGTAACAAACAAAAAAAAATAAAAAAATAGAAAATTGTACATATGAAATGCAACACAACCACAAAAGTAACAACATAAAAACGTTGATAGAGTAACTCCCTAATGAATTGCAGTGCAAACGTATGCAAGACCTCTAACTTGCACTAGTATAGTTATATGTACATAAAAAAATATTTAAAAGATGTACCAGGGTTATCCATCATTTTATTTATCACAAAAATTTTGGTTTGTTTTTTACTGCAAACCACTAATCAGCCCTAAAAAACAGCAATGCAAAAATCTCAAATGGTAAATTTCGTTATTTATTTCTATTCTTTTCATTAATTTTTCACCTTTAACGCCTCCTTGAGTTCGAATTTTTACGCATGTTTTGAACAGTTATTTACAGCCTGCTAACAAAATCCAATTACAAGTAAGTTCATAAAATCGCAACGAACATGGGTGCTATACATATAGCACCCATGTTCTTAATACTAGTATTAGATATTTTCAAAATTTTTAAAAATAAGTCACTAAATAATTGACAATAAAAAAAATTTTATTTCACTTTGATGAATATAATTTTTTAAAGTTGTGCAACATACTGAAAATAGTTTATATAGAATTGCATTGAATTGCAATTGCATTGTAAATAAAATGATGACAAGAAAGGAGGGATAATGTAACAAAAGTAAAGCTTCCATAAGGTAATTTGTAAATAATGTATCTGTAAATACAATCTATAATATCTAAGACGTTTTCTTCGACATTTAGAAAATGTATTCTGTTCGTACATAAATTCTAATGTTCGAATTATTATTATTGTAGGGAGAGTATCAAGGCCGACCGCTTCCTTAATGGATCCCTTTTCGACTCCCCTGCACCCACAATTATTATAGGCAACCAAATTGTAATCATGGCCACCTTATTTACATTACATTGAGTCAAGTGCTGCCACCAGCCTCTAAAAGATCGGATGAATTGCTCTACGTGTTTAAATAATTTTTGAAGTAGAAATTTGGTATCCCAAAAAATAAAAAACCCTGTACTTTTTCTTATTTTGTTTTTGACTCTTTCATTATTTTTTCACCTGTCATTGTTATTATGTTACAAACAAAAGAGATGCTAAAATTTTGCATAAAAAATTGAAATGCTAAAATTCTAAAACAGACAGCAATAACATGACGCAGAAGATTTTCGTTACAACAGCAAAAATCTACAAAAGTCATACAAGCTACAAAAAAGTTTTAAATAAAACTTCAAACCAAAGTTTAGGTTTAACTAGAAAAACAAGGGCAATTTGATAATCCCATAACCTTTAGGATAAAAAAATTCCCAGCAATAAAGAGTGTTATTTAACATCTTGAAATGCGATATATTTAGGCCAGTATATTTACAATTTTTTTTTTCCTCCAATTAACAAGATTTCTTAAAGCCGTCATATCACAGTGTAATGAATCAAAACTTTTTGAAAAATACACGGACTTGAAATTATAGGTTCGATTCAACTATCAAAAAGTAGTAAAAAAAAGTATGAAAGCCATTCTTAGACAATTTTATACATACTTGTACATATGGGTAATTCCATGTCAAATAAACAAAAAAAACTGTTTTCAAATTTACCATTCCCGATTTTGTTAAAACTTTTGTTATTTATATTCTTGGACTTTCTGAAGCCAAATATGATTTTAAAAAAACTTCTATCACTTACAGTTTATTAGCTATTCAGTTATCAAAATAGGAAAATATCGGTTTTTGCATATTCGCTCAAGGATTAAATATATTCTTATTCCAGTTCTATGTTTTAACGAATATTTCTAACCTTTATTACACAGTTTATTAAAAAAATTATATTTTTCCAGTTTGTAATGAGTCAAAATTAAGTTTTTTTCAATATACCTTCTGACCTCACCATGGTCCCACTCTGAAATTTTTATGATGTAGTCCTTAAGCCACATTAAAACCCCACGTAAATTTGAAAAAAATAAATAAAAAAACATTATTTCAAAGATTTTTATAAATTTTTCTATTAAACTTAAGAAAAAAATTTAAAATATGTTTTTTTCTTGATTGAATATCAATATAAAGCGCATACAATACTCTTTAAAATGAGCTATTATTTAACTTCCTTGGGCTCATAGAACCGGAATTGGAATATATTTAATCCTCGATGGCATATGGCGCTGAACGTGGAATTAACCATTAATAAATGACGACATTGTCTGCTTTTAATGACTTTTAATAGCTCGACACTGGTAAAGAAGTAAACAACAGTTAACGAGAACAGTGTTGTATTTAATGTTATTGCGTTTTGAATAGAAAAGTCAGATAATTAGCAAACTGCCCTCTTAAGTAAAAAATATGTCATTTACAAAACCATTTTAATTTAATTAAGATTACAAAATCTTTAGAAATATTGCTTTCTTAAATAATAAGAGATCAATTTTATATTTTGTCCAGAAGTTGAGATTTTAAACCGAAAATATTTTTCTTGAAAATCATTTATTATTTGTTATACACTACAAAAACAATTATGTTGACAGAATTTTTACACTCAGCTCAGAAAGACATTTGCATTCAAAATTAATGGCTTTTTATTTGTTTTTCAAACTTCATTAAACTAATTTCAATTACAATAATTCAAATTTATTTATTTATTTTTTGATTTTTAATGAAAGCGCATTAGTTATAAAACAGGCACAATGAGTGTTGAGTTATAATTCAAATTTTTTAATAAATAACAACTGCAAACTTGTGCGAATTTCTATTCTATATGCAAATTAAGATTTTTTTGCATATCAATGAGATGATAGTTATCATATGTTAAATTAAATAAAGTTATTTATTTTTGTTTTTAACAATAATGCTGTAGAGAAAATGGCGACTTTCACGCCATATGTTTACAAATTTTAATAGTTTTTTTTTTATAATAAATAAATTTGTTTTCAAAGTAAAATTTTTAAAACTAGTTAAAGTGAATTTAAACATTATGCTGTATCAGAAATGTTACTCGTATTCTTCTAATATTTGCCATCATTTACAAAACTTAAATATCACAATGTGAGGTTACGTCAAATATAGGGTTCAAATACTTCTTATATAAATAAAATCAAATGTCGTTCGTTGGTAATAGCATCACTTAAGAACGGCTGTCCAATTTTTTTAATCTTCATCATGACTCTACTTAGGTTTTAACGCCAACTTTTTAAGAAGCTAGGGAACTACAATAGGTACACACTTTAGTTAAATACAGGCTAAATGGAAATAGTGGGCGTGGTACCTCCCATACAAAGTGAACAGTTATTATCATCTACCTGCAGTTCTGCAATAGGTAGAGACTTTGCACAAATAACCATCATACTAATATGTATAGTCTAACAAAAAACAGACTGGCTTGGAGCGGTGGTCGTGGTACCTCTCATACAAAGTGCAAAAATATTATCCTATAACTAGAGAATTATAATAGACAGAGTCTTGAAACTTTGCACAAGTAACCCTCATACTAATATGCCTAGTCTAGCGAAATTTACACTAGATTGGGACGGTGGGCGTTGTAGCGAAGTGCCCGGGGACAGCTAGTTTTTAATAAATAAAATAAAAATTCGTTCTTTTTGTTCAATAAATTTTTTAGTCAATTAAAAGACCAACTAACATACAAAGCAAAACATCATCTCTCTTTGGTTGCAAAGAATGAACAAAAGTCTTTAGAACATCATGTTTAAAGAAATGATGCTGAACATATTTCAAAGACCAAAAGAACTCATATTTAACTAACATTTAAAAGAAAGTACTGTCAGATCGGTCTAGGTATAGAAGAGTCTAGAAATGTATGAAAAAAAATTAAAGCCTTATTTTTAAAATTTTAGAATAAAATATTTATAAATAAATTCCAAAATTTAGGCCAAATATATTTTTAAACACAAATTTCTTTAAAAAATGTTATACGCTCAAAGTCTTTTATGGCATATATATGGTTCATAAATACCCATATACATATATTGGTTTACAATATTTACTGTTTTTTTTTTTTTTTTTGTTATCCCCGTTTATAAAAAAATTGCTATTGTTAAGGTTGATATTGCTATACTTGTTATTATTTTGTTAATATTTATTGTAAACTGGACGACATATAAAACTTCCTTTTTCTATATATATTTTGTTGTTTTTACTTTTTTTATAGTTGGACATATTCCAATTTAACAGATATTGAACAATAACTAACTAATACTAGTTTACAAAATTAAACACATACACATGTTTAGATATATGAACGTTAAAATCCTTACAAGCGTACAAGTTGATACACGGAGTCACAAACATGACAGATCTTGTGTACACATTTATCCACTTGTTTCTTTTTAGTTGTCGATTGTGCTGTTATTTTCCTATTTATTTTTGTAAAATTGGGGAAAATATTACTTTTTACCTCTTGCCGAAATGAAGTCGAAAATTCTTTAATATATCCAGAAATTTTACAATTAACCCTTGGATGGTTGCAGAAAAATATTTTTTGTCTTTCACTAATCGCCACAAAAAAAACACAAATAAAAAAGAGCTCATACTGAGACAAAAACTGTAAGACAAACTTATCAGATACATATAAACATAACAAGATTATGTTTTTAATATGTTATAATGTGGCCATGGGAATTGTTAGATTATATTATATCCCCGCTATATGATAAGTCCTTTTCGCAACCTTCACAAACAGAATAAATGTTTTCAGTCTAGAGTACGTTTCGTCCTACTGTATGTCCTTTAAAATATATACTAGAGCCTCAGTTTCTTTAAATTCCTTTCAGCTTAGCCAATAGAGCACTGAGATAGATGAAAATGTAAAAGAAACTGTAGCCAGTTTCTTTCACATTTTCGATAATAAAATAATGTTTTTATAGCTGGTTTTTGCAATTTTTTAAAGCTCGAAGGAAACTTAAATTAGGTTAGATAGATTGCCCTATTGTATAGTTAAATTCTAATAGGTCCCGGATCTAGGTATTGTGCTAAACATTTCCAAGGACCTGACAAATTTACTTGTACTAATATCACAGCCTAATTGACCTGTAAGGTCTTGCTGTTTAAGACTGCCAAAATATTGTCCAATCACCAAAGAGGAGTGGGCAGCGCTACGGGAGAAGCTTCTAACAAATCATTGTATGAAAGATTTAAATTCCTATTATTGATAGCAATGATTCAGTACAGTATGTCCTTTTGTATCCGAGGAGTTCCAGCATAGTTGAAGCCTTCATACAATAATGTAGAGTTTGAGTACAAATTATCTTATTTAATTATCTAATATTTGCATCTTAATAATCAGCTATTACGCAAAATATATTCCAAAATAGGCGCATGGCTAAAGTTTATCGATCTCCTGCCTTGCTCGCATTGAGTCTTATTGCCAGTACGCATTCCATAATGTAGCGGCCGTTTAACAATTCACATTTAAAAGACGAAAATCTTATATTAAATGTATAATGGCCACAATTAGATCTTAACATATCACCTCGAATAAACAAAAAGAGGACATCGCAAAAATTGTTGGGCTGAAGATGAATATATCCAAAACAAAATCGCTCCGCATAAATGGCAATACAGACCGCCATTTCTTCGTATGGGAACGAGATATTGAAGATGTTAAGTCCTCCTGCATAAATAATACGCGGGGTGCACTTGAGTGCCTCGATAGGCTGAATGGTAGCGCGCTAGTCTATCAGATTGACGATTGCAGGTTCGGTTTGTAAATCCTCCAATATTTCGAGACAAATAAAAAGCAAATTATTTAACTCCAATATAAAATCTACTCTATTTAGATGTGAGACATCTAAATAGACATGGCACCACGCGACATACAATGCCTTTAGGTATTTCTCAACAAATGCCTCCGCAAAATCTTACGAATTATCTGACCTGTAACTATATCTAACAACCAACTAAGGATGGAGGCATACCAGCAGCCTATTAGAACTGAAATAAGTAAGCGGAAATGGAGTTGGATAGGTTCCACGATGATACTACCAAGAAATGCCTAGATTAGAACCCGCAGAAAAGTAGACGAGTTGGGATACCAGGCATACCTGATAGAAACAACTGACAACAGAATTTTCGAGGTTGCATATTAAGCGGACCGAAGTCAAACATTGAGCCGAAGATCAAGATTATTGAAATCATCTTGTTATGGACCTCTGCTCCCTAGAGGAATGCAAGAAACACATTCGTTATATAACAACTGCTACAAAATAAATAATTGTTTAGAATTTCATAAATCGCCAAAAACTTAAAATCGTTAGTTAAAGAGCACCAGTATGACATTTTTGTATTCCCTTTGTAAGGTTTATTTAAAACCCAATACGTTTTACTTCCTACAACCAAAGATACCAAAAAACAAAATTGTCTGTGTATGTCTGCCAAATGAATAAAAAGCAACTGATAATGGCAGTAAATGTTTGAGATATAAAAATATGTTTTGTGATATAATTTAAAATATTTGTCATACAATAAAAATAAGAAACGAAAAATATAAAATCAGACAAAAAATAAAAGAAGTGTATCGTTATTTTTAAAAATAAGCTGTAAAAAATCGAATTTTATTGTTCACATTATACAAGTCCATAACATTGAATAAAACTCATAAATCAGCAACTAGAAAGGGTAATGTTTTGTTTAGTTGAGTTTGGTTTAGTTTAAAAATATGCTGCCTGCCATCAAGCACCACTATATGCCATTTGATTCTTCTTCAGATATTGCTGCTAACTCTTCTCCATCTCCATCACCTTATCCTGCTTCATCTTTTATTTATTTATTTATTTTCTCTCCAGCTGACAGTTATAAATATGCATTTATTTTTCTGTGTAAAGTGCATTTTACATTATTTTGTACATGAATGTACCAGAAGGGTATGGTGGTCTTCTTTCTTCTGCTGTCGGTTGTGTTGCATTAGAAAATTGTAAGTCAATATGTTTTAGATGAAAAGGCTACAGAAAACTATATTTTTTATTTCTTCGTTACTTCTTGTAAACTGACAATTTTTGTTTAAGCTTCATTGAACTGGAAATGTTTTTCTAGTTCGTTGAGAAAAAAATTAAAAACAAATTTATACACAAACGCTTTCAAATAACAAGGTACCAACCAATCTTTTTATAAAGTTGATGTCAAATCTGTTTTATCGCTTTGCAGAGCGTAGGTTTAAAAGAAGATAAGACTTAAGATAACTTTTTTTTACTAGAGTACAAAGCAAATTCTGCTTTAAATTTTTGAATCAATTACAGCACCCAGGCGTGAAAATTACCTTTAAATATGTTTCCTTGTATGTATTATATCTCCATAGGAGACAGCAGTATATTAACATTTCTCTCAAAAGTTGAAAAATTCATTTTCATCTCAAATTTTCTACACCTACAGATAATTTAATATAATCACAAAAACATTATTTCCCATCACATATTTAACCCACCCCCAATGGAAGTCTTTTACACTGATTTACATTAAAGAAATTTAATTTATATGCAATAATTTGTTATTTCCGTCACATTAAAAAATGTTCCTGAGCGAAACATCAATTACGAAAAAAAAAACAATCGACAATAAAGTACATCAAAAGCGAAAAATAATCTTATGCAAATGTAATGATATTCTAAGGCCCGAACGTTCTGAAAGAAAAGAAAGCTGTACTTATAGCCTATGACTTAATTATATATTATTGGGTGAAGGAATATCTCACAGATAAGCGATTTCTAATGGGTTATTTTGCTCGATTTTGCTTTGAAAGTATTCCCCACCATTTGTAAGATTTTTACTTTTATAGTGCTTCAGTGTTTATGTATTTACTTTATATAAAGGTAACCATCCCTGGATAAAATTCTAAAATTTAGAAAAAATTATTAAATTCTCTAAATTATTTTAAAGCTCAGTAATAGGTGTTTAAAATATTTTAATAACAATGTAATTCCACAAAGTAAAAATACAAATCACGTACAAAATTTATTCAGTTGGCTAATATTTTGTCATTATTTCAAAACAGCGCCATCTGTTGCACAACCGTTTTTAAAATATCCCGCTTTCGATAATAAAAAATGCAGTACCTCTGAATCGGAAAAATCGGACAAATCGTATTTTTACTGCTTTTCTCTTTATTGTCTCTTGGAAATAAGGTATTTTTGCGGAAAAAAGTATATAAAGGTACCCAGCCTTGGATAAAATTCTAACAATTATTGTAAACCTCTGTAGGAGGTGTTTAAAATATTTTAATAACACTGTAATTCTACAAAGTAAAAATACAAATTTTATTCAATTGGCGCCATCTGTTGCGCAATAGTATTTAAAATATCCTACTTTTTAAAATAAAAGGTGCGCAACCGCGTTTAAGTATCCCAGTATTAAACCGACAATTTCAGTACCTTTAAACCGGAAATTACCTACGTTTACTGCTTTTTCTCTACTTTCTCTTGGAAATCAGATATTTTTCAGAAAAAAAAAATATCCTATATTTGAACAAGGATACTAAGGTACCTCCTCACAAAATTTTGTTAAAATCCATCCAGTAGTTTTTACGTGATGCGAACACAAAAGAAAAACAGACAGACAGACGTAAATGAGTTACTATTTTATTATATAAATATATAGATAGATCGTAGTCTCTTATTACACAGAGTAACAATTAGGATACGAAGACTGTATTGGTATGTTCACAAAAGTTGTTTAGTTTTATCGTGGTTACAATTTTCCTATATATTGTTAGTAAATATTTGGTAGCCCCTGTAATTTATGCTGAAAAAGTAAAAAGTCAATAAATTTTTTAACCTTTTATTTAAAAGAAGTGCAGGAATAAATTATTTGTTGGCATAAAATGTTAATAGAATTTTTTCAACGAATCTTCAGCTACATTAACGCCGGACAAAGTTAAGCGCTATCTCCTAGTTTGAATAAGATATTAGACAAAAACTGACAACACCTTTTTCGAAGGGCCCACTAATATTCAGAAGTATAGGCTTCTACTACCCTTTGGTAGTAGAATCGAAGCAATACTATTAAGTCCGTGTATTTTTTTTTTCACTGTTGCTCTGTGTTATCGGATTAGTTGCAATCTTCTTAATAGTAATAAATTCATGTATTTAATGTAATTTATTTATTCTGATTTTTCCACTTGATTGAACCAAGTTATAATTCTTTTATTTATCCACCAAATTAATTCAGTAATTAAATGCTTTATTTCTTAATATAATCTAGTCTATTTATATATTAATTCACAAAATAATGTCTTTGAAATTCTAAACAAAATGGTAAATTTCAAAATCATATTTCTGCCCATATTGAAAGAAAAAAATAAATTGAAAATTCCCTTCAAATAATTTCTAGGTTTAAAAGAATAAAGTGAATAAGCAATAGTTCATAAAACAAGTATTTCCTTTAAAAAAATTTATGAAACAAAAAACAAATTAACAGTAAAAAACATGTGTCAAACGTCAAAAGCTTTAGTAATCTGTCTTAGCAAAGAAAACATGAAAAGAAATTGAAATTCTATTTGCCACTCAAATTTTCCTCTTACACACTCCAATAACTTTAAATGGGACAAAAGAAATTTCCTGTTCATTTCTCCCCCAATTGTATTTATTTATTTTTTTAATAAAAAAAAGGAATTTAAATTGATTTTGAGGGTATGACATGTTATTATAAATTAATAGAAAAACAAACTGTGTATTTACTACGTTGCTCATTTTCCTATTTCAAAATAAATGAAGGAAAATTAAAACAAAAGTTTAAAATCACTAAACAGATGGGGATACACAGAATTTGTGACTAAAACACTTTACACCGGCATACAGTTTTTTATTCTGGGTACTTGTAACGGTAAAACCATGTCGGCCTACCTGAATTTGGTTGGCGCCTTGAGGCCTATATAAGACGAAAAAGTGGAAAATTGATATTCACAAATGTTCTCTATATAGAAGATTTTATATTTCAATAAAAGTTTTATAATTAAGCATGTGAACCTAATGTGTGAATTTATGAATTTGCAAAAATTCAATTTAGTCTATAAGAAGAACGACATTTTATTATCTTTTTTTTATTTTTGCAATTCTTTTTTTTATCAAAAGAACAAAAATATTATTTTTATTTTCTCAATATTTCTTTTTTATAAAAATTAAATTTGTACAAAAAAAATATAAAAATTAAATTTTCATAAAAAAGACCTTTTGCTTAAAATGGAATTATGAAAACATAAAAAAGGTCAAAAACTACAATAATTATTTTTTATCTTTAAATATAATTGAACCAACAAAAAGTGGTAATGGTTGATGTTATTACTTTGTATTCATTTCTCTGGTATTCGGGCATTAAAGGCAATATTAATTCTTCTTCGTAGTTGAATGTAACCAAGCGGTGGTACACTATTTCTTCCTTTTCCTGCATCTGGTAGCTGTGACAGTGCCTGTTATGAGGAAGTCCAGTGTGCTAGCATGAGTACCAATCACATAGCCAACAACCTTGATATGTCCTTCCTGTTTTTACTTATCAATATTGTCGAACGCTTGTCCTTATAGAACAGTCAAAAATTTCTTGTGACCTTACAATTGTTGAGAAAAAAATATTTATGAGACGTACAGACATACATATATTGAAAATATTTCTAAAACCAAACATTATGGTTCAAATTAATTATGTTGCTTTTGTGGTGCGTATAACCATTGAATGATTAACTTTTAACGAAAACTTGTCTCTCGTGACCAAAGTATTGAGTAAAACAACTATCATATATTGTTAAAGAGAACTTAGTGTGGTTGTCGTGGCCATACAACAAACATGATTTTTATTTGCGTCTAAGAAGGTTTAAACAAAAATCTAATTCAATTTTTAAACAACAAGTTGTATCATAGTCAAATTGAGTTTTTTTATTAAATATTTTTTTTACAGCTTTAACTTCACAAAACACATCCCGCTAAAAAAAATTGCAGACATTTTGTATTCACTCAAGTAATTTATTTTTATAATTTTCTTTCTCTTGCTAGTTTTCTTCTAAGCAATTATTATAGTATTTTTGTATTGCTGTTGTTATTGCCTAATTTCTCTAGATCACACAAACTTCTAATTTGTTTTATAGTGACAGTATCTTATTGTTTATTTTATTGACATTTTCTTGTATCATTTATTTGGAATTCCCACTTCACCCAACTTGTTTTCGTGTTGTTCTAACTTAAAGTTTCCTTTTTTCCTATCGCATCAATTTTCCAAGACGTGTTGCTACGCTAAAATATTTCATTTCGATATCATTTTATTTTTAATATAAAATGTATTGAATACAAAATAGCTTAAAATAAATAATAGACACTTTGTTTTTATTTTGTGAATTTTTGTTGAATTTACATACTTTTGCTATTCAGAAGAGTATGGAGTAAAAATATAACATTTCGTCAACTTGATTGTTGAAAAGAATGAGGTGTTTCTAAGTATTAATTAAGTAAGTTATTTAAAATTTCAATTTAATAATAAAATAATAAAATTCTATAAAAAATATTAACATTTAATGTACAGTTTTTCTCAAGTTGGAATAAAAGCCTTAGCTGCAAAACTCTTGGCTCCCAGAGTTTATGATGGAAACTAAACTTGCAATCCTCAGACTGATATAATAGAGCTCTATCAATCAGTTTATGGATGCGCCCCTAAAATATCACGTGACCAGATTTAAATGAGAATTTGGTATGAATAATTTACAAGTTGATTAACTTCACAGAATACCAATTTATCGTTCCTTTGTACAGAGTTGCTATAAATTACAAATTTAAATTAATTTAAAATAAATCTTATTTATTGCTTTTACGAATGTCAGATTTTCTTCTAGAAATTATTGCACAAACAGTTTTGAGGACTACACTTAAGATTAATATATTTGAAATAAAATAAAAAAATTAAAAACTCTAAATTATTTTTTTTTAACAATTTTGCAGTAACAACAAATAAAGAAAAACAAAACCTTAATACAGTAAAAGGAGCCCTTAAGATAAAAGAAAATGTCAATATAATTAATGTTGCTTTGTTAATTTTGACAACATTAAAAATCTCTATTACATAAAATGACAACTCCTTCTAACACATTTAAACCATATACTCGTATGTAAATATGTATCTGTGCTTGTATGCAATTTATTGTGTGGTCTATTTATTTAATTATAATACCGCATCAGCATGTTTTCTTGTCTATAAATAGATAAATGTTGATGTATTTATTCCCAGCAAACAATAGAAATAAATATTAAAAGTACTTGCTTTTATTATATCCAAATTTATATATCAAAAGATAAGGCCTGAAGATATTCACCCCTATCGCGAATAATTATTCCCATGAAAAAACTACCAAATTTTCTATAGTGAATGATTCCAATACCAAATTTACTTGTATTTTAGAAAATTTGGGAGTTTTTATTCGAGATAGGGGTGATTATTATTCAGAAGAAGTTAAACTAAAACAGTTTCTTAGATTACAAGACAGTACGTAACCAATTATTTTATTGTAATCCAGTGTAAAAATCATTAAGTTGGTAACCTAGTTGGCAAGTCCTTCCACCAAAACTGCTTAGTTATTTACTTGAATGCCGTTCTTATTTAGTGAATACCTTTCTTTGTTTTGCTGGGCAAGAGAGCTGCTACTGCTGATATTTTAGTTGCCTTGAGTAGTAACAGCAATAAGTAGGCATTAAAATGAAAGACCATAAATATACTTCAAAACATAGTAACCGCAAAACTCAAAACGAGTAGACTTTAGTACTGCTGCACATACAACAACAGCTGCAACAACGACAACAACAGACAATTGTGCAAAATTCAATCAACAAAATAACTGCATTTATAAAATGAATTCATGAACACATTATACATTCATGTACTCGTATCGTCACTTCAAATGCAAGAGTATCGAAGCAACATTAAAACAAAATATTTTCTTGTAATTTTTTTCCTTTTTTTTTGTATCTTTTCATATCTAAAGTCCTAAAGCAAAGATGTAGATATTTAATTAAATTCAGCCAGTGCTAGACACAAAATCTACAAAATCATCGTTGCTATTATTATTTACGGGACATACTACTCCTTAGAAGAATGTAACCACGATCATGTATGACCTTACGGGCCAGCTTTGTGAATGTTCAGATTGTAAATATACCAGAGAGCGGCTGCGATCATGCGTAGAAGAAGTTGACGTATTAAAACTTATTCCATGTTTAAAGGTGGGACAGTCCCCCATAACTGAATATCATAACAGCATATTCGTTTAAGTATCGGGTTCGATTCCCACCAAAGACTCCGGAATTTTTCACTACAAGTTGACAGGAAGAAGGAGCTTGAATATAATCTGGGTGCCTACAAATGGTTAAATGCGTTAGTGACAGGTCACGGATTGTCAAGTAATATCTAGCTAAGTTAAAAATCGAGGTAAGACCTTACAAGCAGACTGTGCCTGAAAAAAGGCTAATATAAAAAGGCTTTGGAACACGGGCAGATACATATTAAATGGATATGCTGTAGAGACCTTAGTCTTAAGCAAATCTTAGCAATTACCATAGACTCTGAATGAGGAAGAATGTCGACATGTATCAGTGGGCAGTCTTAAATCACTACAGTCGCTAGTGGTAGCACGGGGCTTAATGGAAGTAAGATATTCGTAAATTTCCGTAACTCCTTGAAGAACGAAGGGAATCTAATTAAGTGTTCTGCTTCGGCAATCCCCAACAAATATTATAATACGGTTTAAGCTTTTAGCTTAGCTAACTTGGTCAGACTAGCCAAATTAATCTGTGAAAAAAATGGCGAAAATAAAAATATTCGTGTATGCAAAATCTAATTTATTATTAATTACTAGCTGCGCCCGCCACGTCGAAGGCGTCCTGACAATATTTTGTCCGATTTTACTTTGGAAGTAATCCACAGCAAATTTTAATACTCCTACTTTAATAGTACTTTAATTACGGTTTATGTAATTACTTTATATAGAGTAACCCATCCCTGGGTAATTGCTCTCTCTCTCTCTCTCTCTCTCTCTCTCTCTCTCTCTCTCTCTACCCTACTTTTTTGCTAGATTCTCTTGAAAATAAAATATTTTTGCGGAAAAAAACTAAGGTACCTCTTCACAAAATTTTGTTAAAATTCATCTAGTAGTTTTTACGTGATGCAAACACAGACAGGCAAAAATTCCAATAATTGGTATTTTGTATTCAATTTCGATAGTGCGCCAGGAAAAAAAATTCAAAAAATATTTCATTTACAGAAATGATCCGGTTACAGTTGCATTGTTGCAGTAGAATTTAAATGATTTAAGTATATGATTTATTTATTGTAGTGAAACATATCAAAGCCTCTGGTGGGATTGAACCCACAAAAGTGAAACTTATGTATAGGCCAGTACAAACTATGATACCCCCTTTAATAAATCTGTTACTCTTTGCAAATTCGACTTAATTGATGAAGCTGTATAATTCATTCAAAACTTCTGGTTTAGCACACTAATGATCGGGCTTCCTGTGTTCCAAATTAAATTTAATTTTTTGTCAACCCAAAAAGGTGCAAATAAATATTTAATCACCTTTTCTTACGACATACATATGTTTGCAAGTATGCAGATACGTGTTAAGGTAAACAAATTAATAAATTTTATTCTATTGCTCGGCAGCTTTGGTTGTATTATTGTATTTAGATACATATATTGTACGAGGAGATGTACAAAATACATTGTACTCGTAGATACACATACATTTTGGTTTTTATTGTGTAAGTTTGTATTCTTATTGCTATAAGATTTTATATGAAGTGTGAGTGCATATGTGCAGTTTTGTGGTTTTATTAATAGTAGTGTCGGTATGCAGTTTATCATAAGGTATGTACATATAAGCATCTTATAATTTATGCATGAGTGTGTATAAGTCAAGCTTTTACGAATATTCTTAAGAGTCTGTATGTATGGGTTGATTTACTTGTCTGGCTGCACTTATTTGTGGCGTTATTGTTCAAATTACTGTTTGTTTTAGCAGCACTTAAACGTGAAGAAAGTTTTAGAGATATTTTAAATTAAATTAATTTTATTTGTAAAAAGTTTTAAAAGGACTGTAGTAATATAGAAAAAAAATGCAAATACTATTTGTTTTCTATTTAATAAATACGTTTAATAAAGTAATTCGTTAACAAGTAAGAGTGCTTAATTCGGTCATGTAGGGGGGATACTGCAGCGAAACACTAACTTCATTGGTCCGTTTTTCACGCTCCCTTCATTCCTCAATGATTTCTGGTATCCGACTGGAAATTTACACCTTACTTTCATTGAGTCTCTTACTGCAAATAGCCTTTTGCTCTCGACTGTAGTTAACATGTGAACATTCTTCCTCATCATATAACATTTGCTTAAGGCTATGGTCTCTACAGCATCTGCATTTAATATGGGTCTGCCCATACTTAGTCTAAAAACTTTTTATGTTAGCTTTTTCCAGGCACAGTCTGCAAGTAAGGTCTTACCTCGATTTTTAACTTGGCTAGATAATACTTGACAGTCCGTAACCTGTCACTAATGCAGTTAACCATTTGTAGGCACCCAGATTATATCCAAGCGCCTTCTTTGTCTTTCTGCCAACTTGTAGTTAAAAATTCCAGAGTATTTGAATCGAACCTACAACCCCGGACTGATAGCACCTAAGACCCCACCGAGATACCCTACCGTTCATCATAGAGATGTATTGATATTGTCTTATGGTAGACAACTTAAGGTTGAAGAGACTTAACATTTTTACTGTGAGCCGCCCTTAGCAATTTTTAAGCTCCTTCTCAAATATTTTCACAAAAAATAAAGAAACATAAACACGCCTGACTTTAGAGTAGTTTAATTGTTTTCCAAATTTCTATCCCTTTTTGTATACAAATTTAAATCAAAATGTCACTGACTGATTAATACCACATCCAAAGTGAAGTATGCGTTATGCATGTGATATATAGTATTTTAACTATTTCATAACTCTCATCAAAAATCACAGCAATATTAAATTTAATGCCTTTTATGAAGTTGAATGGTTGCAAAAAAATGCAAATTGTAATCATGGAATGACAAAAAAAATAATTTATTCTGGATTTTATTGGTCTTTAAACCAAACAAGTCAAGCCAGCCGAACAAAACAAGTCAGCAAAATTCTGATTATAAAATTCTCAATTGTACCCAAAAGCTTAGAAATATTTTTAGGCACACCCACACACACACACACATGCATTCACTTGAAACTTATCCTATGTCTGTAACACAGCCACAGAGATACTTACTCACACATTAGTATTTTAATACAGCTTTTGACAAAGTTTGAATGCAGTATACTGTAGCAGCAGTAGAGATCAGCAGGGTAGCAAAATTAAACCAGGTTTAATTTTATTAAACTACTCGTAAGAATGGCTTCTATTATTTTGTATGCCACTGTTTGCTTAGAACATTGGAATTTTATAAACAAAAGGACAGAACAAAAAAAAAATTATGTGCTAAAATATTTATGAATAAATTAGTATATTTTGCTCAATGTTGCTGTTGCTGTGTTGTTGAAATATTTATTGTAGTATAATTATTATTGTATTTGTAGTGATTTTTATTTAAGTTTATACAAACTCTCACAGATATAAACACTTCATTTCAATTGTATTTGTGGAAGTACATATATATAACAATGATTTGGATAACAATTTCAGGTTGCTAGGCATGCCTGTGAATATTCTTTTATCTTTGTCCAAAAAAGCTTGTGTATTGGTTTGCTGGAGTATGTATGTGTGTGTGTGTATGTGCAAGTGTAAATTGTTTGCTGTTTGTAATAGAATAATCATCATTTATCAAATGATCAAGCAATATGTTTTGTCATACCTTTTCAAGCTATAAACATATATCATATTAGATATTTGCAAATGTATGTATGTATGTATTTCAATGGCACTTGTAGGTGTGTATGGAAATGTGTGTATAATTTATTTGTGTGAGTATTTCTAAACATACAATAGCAATAATTATTTGCTATTTGTATGCGTAGTCCTAAGAATATTGTTGGCTTGATTTGTTAAAAACAAATGATTTATGATCACAAAACATTATTCAAATGTTGTAAATAATCTTTTACAAACAGATAATTGAGTATTTCTTGCATAAACAATAAAACAAAGGACTACGATAATAATGTCAAAACTTGATAACTGTGATAGCAGTATCTGAAAGCTGAAAGAGGTGAAAGAGGTGAATGACAAACAACAACAATAAGGTTCATTTTAATCATTGTATTTTTAAGATAGATATTTTGATTGTCTTGGTCTTTGGTCTGTATTTCTATTTATTTTAATAACCATCAACCAAAATTTAATCATTCCCTTTGACATAAGCACACAATATCATCTAAGGGATTAAATTCTGTAATTCAGATTTTTTAGTTCGCCTACAATATAATTATATAAAAAAAATCTTATCTTTTAAAATGATCGGTACAGCCCAAATGGATAGAATGTGGTATTTCCAAGTTTATTTAAAAAGTTCTCATATATTCAATACAGAAACAAAATGAAAATGTGTCAATGATTTAAAAAAAAAGGCTCGATATGTTTTTAATTTTATAACCACTCTTTGTTGTTTTATGCAGATTGAACTCGTGAATATTTTGGTTATGAGGGATTTACTCAATTCGAAACCGCCAAGTATGACAACCGTCTTTGCTTTTCTTTTTTTAAAACCGCTTCACCTAAAGGACTTGATGCAGCTTTTGTTTCAATAAATGAAATTGTTGAGCGTTTTGTTCCATAGTTTTCTCTTTTTTTACTTTACTTTTTTTTTTTTGATTTACCAGGAACATTTTCATTTATATTCATATAGCCATCAGGGTTACCACCACCCCACATTGTAATGGTCTAGTGAACAAAATTGTAATTAAGTGTGGAAAAACTTTTTTTACAGTTGTTCAACCTACAACGTAATACAACTGAAATCAGCAGCAGCAGTATGTCCAGTCATGTAGTGTATTGGAAAAAAATGAGCAACAATTTTTTTTTGAATCCAAATGAATTCATCAATGGCAAATACAAAAAATGCTTTTATAAAATGAAGCTCACATATATTAATCTGTTTTTATCGTTTTATTGACGGGGGAGGTTGACTGACTGTTTTGATAGTTTAAGCCAATTTTAAAATGACATTTTATTGCATTACTTCTCCATTTAGCTTCTAGTTTATGGATGCAATTATAACATTTTAAACCAACAGCATCTCAAATTTATTCCAGAACATTTACAATTGCTCACGTGACCAATACTCTTGATAAGAATAGTAGGTTTTTTAGTAACGTAATTTTTTCATAATTTTAACAGGACAGTCATTATGGCTTATTATACTAATCTTAAACTTAAAATACTATTTTCGATGAAACTGTATGGTAGAGCCACTTCTAGCAAACTATTGTCTTACCACAAGATGAAGAATGTCAGCACTGGCTCTGTGTTTGGTACAGTGGAATAGTACTATGCATGACGTTGCTTCGAATGCGCACGCCAACTCTACCAAACAAACAGCGAATGATTACGGTCTTTACTGAAAGGTATTTGATTTATTTGCGAAACAAATCCAATTAACTTCCAGAAAGCTTTTTCTTTCTTAATTATTGAAAAAAGTCTTATCACATATTTATTTAATAATAACACAGTGCAACAATGGAAAGAATATAAGAAAGTGACAGTAGAGGTTCGATTCTACTATTAAAGCGTAGTAAAGCCAATTTGAGGTGAATTTGGTGACAAATTTGTATTTATGGGATTCAAAAGATTCGGGAAATTTGTGGGTCTTCTAAAAAGGTGTCATCAGTTTTTGTCAAATATCTCATTCAAAATAGGCTATAGCGCTTAACTTTGTTCGGCTATAATATAGGTGAGGATTCGTCGAAAAAATTTTAATAACATTTTATGCTAAAAAATAGTTATTTCTGCAATTTTTGAATAAGAAAATAAAAAAATATTTTTTTCACATTTTACACCATAATTTACATGGACTCTTAAATTTTTACCAACAATTGTAGCCATGGTAAAACTGAACAACTTTTGTGAATAAACCAACATAATCTGAATGTGCCTAGGCACCTAAATAGCACTATCTACCTTAAAAACAGCAGTTGTTTACTAACCTATACATTTTTTGCTTTTGAAACTTGTTTATTGTTGTATTTCTTGAATTTTTTGTTGTTGCATTTCAAATAAAATCCTCAGTAAATTTAAGTCATGTTCAGAATTATTAAGCGCTATTACCTAGTTTGAATGGGATATTAAACAAAAGTTGATGACACCTTGTTTGAAGGACCCACAGATTTTCGGAATCTTTTGAGGTCCATAAATAACAATTGGCCACCAATTTTGCCAAACTGAGTATAGGGTTTTACTACCGTTTAGTAGTAGAAACGAACCTCTATTGTAAAGTTCTTGTATTTTTAAAAAAGTTTTTAGTTGTTGCACTGTGAAATTAATACAGTAGGGCATATGTCATTAATATAAACAAAAAAATTACCTATTGCATTCTGAAGTATTTAATAAAACATCTTTTACTTCCCTCCTTCTTTTAGATAAACATTAAAGCATTTCACCGTATGCTCCTTCTGCAGGATATACTTTAACTTCACAGCTGGTTTCATTATTTAATTTGTATTTCAAATATGCATACATTTATTTCAAGTCACAGAAAATGTCTACTATAGACCGTATTATAAAAACAATATCAATTGTTTTTATAAAGTGTTGCACATTGGCTCATACTGCTATACTTACATACCTTGATAATTGAACATCCTTTTTCGTTTAGTTGTGTCAGAAGCATTGTTTTTCGTTTCACAATTCCACTTACTCAGCTTCTCTTTGCATACTCCCCTGCCCTACAGCTGTCTTTTGCTCTTGAGTAGGGAATTTATTTAATTTAAGGTGGGAATTTATATCGTTTTAACATTTATCTGCATATGTTGCTGCTATTGTTTGTGTTGGTGTCCCAACTTCTAACTGCCAACAAACGAACGTAAAACCGTTAAAGCTAAAACTTGTATTTAACTTTTTGCATGCCCTCATATAAAACAAAAGTTTGATTGTTTTTCTTTTACAATTTGCTCTGCACTTTAAAGGGAATTCTCTTTACAGTTTTGCATTTGTTGCTGCTCCTCCTCTAAACGAATATGGGTGGTTGCAATATAAAACCGTTAAATGTTAGTTACCTCCTACCAAAACCGCCTCATCAACACGTGACATTCTTTCTCTGATGAGTGTGTGTGTGTGTGTGTGTGTGTGTGTGTAATCGTTTAAAATGTGAAAATAATATTTTTCAACTTCACCTTTAGCTGTGGTGTCAAGTTGTTATTTGCCAAAAAAATAAAAAAATACTGTATGTATGGATGTATCAATGTTACAGCTTTCTGCCCCCTTATAAGACAATTGTTTATCACAGTTAGTTCTTATACCCGTATTTCGTTTGCTTTTCAAACAATTCATACGATTGTTGATAATGGGTTTTCTTTTATTCACGTCTCATGTATGCAAATCATGCTTATTTTCTTAGCAAAGTGATATTTCTTACGTTGTTGAAATAGGAAAACGTGTTAGGACACCTAATGGAGGTCACGAAGAACTATCATCAATCTGCGAGGAAAAGGTTTATGAAATGAAACTCAAATATGCAATAAAATAAAACCCATTTATTTTGATTGACAAATAACTGAAATGGGTATTTGATTTTCAATTTCTTTAATACGGCTTCTTAGTTTAAATCATTCTTACTAGAACATTTATTTCTCATGATTCACATGATAAAGTCGGAAGGGTGTAGTTTTAAATTTAATGTACATATAAATTCATGATAATATTTATGATGTTATTTTACTGCAGAACATGAATTAAATATGAGAAAATCTAGGATATCAAAGACAAGAACTTGAAATTTATTTGTTACCTTTATTTATCAACTATTTGACATGAGTTTCATTTAATGCATTTTTTTAACATAAAACTAATCGCTAGTAAACTCATTAATTAGATTATAGGATACAACAAAAATACATACAGAATTATTTCTAAATAAATTATTTATCGAATAAAACGTTGCTTAAAAAATAAACTTACAAAATTGTAGTAATAAAGTTATGAAGCTGATATCGATAAACATTCCCAAACCCATTGCTGATTTACGTTATCCAAACTCCTCAGTTTTAAACTGTTGATCAAATTACTTTACTTCGTAAGTGATGCGGCCAATCACCCACTAAGAACTCTGGCAACCTTTATTCGCTTTAATGCTAACAGTGCACAGTGAGGCATAATCAAATATATTGATGCTTTAATCTATAAATTATGTTTTAAAGTGAGCGAGTTATGAGCATTTTAAAATTAAAATTTTTGATTTTTCGATACATTGGTATAGTTTTTTAAAAATATTTTGAACAAATTTCAATTTGTTTTTTAAATTTTTTCCCATACTAAAGTTTTAAATATTGTTCAAACCTTTCAATACTATATCTGTTCTAGGCTAGACGATTTTCAATTTAAAATTTCCAAAATTATTGAATTTTTGAATATTTTAGCCTAAAAATGGCTATATATAAATTTGATATCTTTTTGTAAGATAACAATATGTACGTACGTTTAAACCAAATTTTTGGTAAAGTTAATCAACCTTGTAGAAGATGGAGGACCTTCAGTTTGGCCTATTTTACATCGAAATTTTGATTTTAGCCTATATGTTCTAATATCCCAAAGCTGGGATCAAAAAAGAACACTGCCGTAATAAAGCTACATATTCTCCCAACTATTGCTGAAACTATGTGGCCTTTATGGACAAAAGACAAAAAAATTCCAATTTTGGGATTTTTGGTATTTATTTTAGACCATGTATAATTACACAAAAATTGAAGAAATGAAAAGCTCTAAAAGGATTTATGGGGTCGAGGTACCCAACGTTAAGACCACATAGCGCCACCCCTGTCAAGTGGATGGTGCATATCGGCAAAACTTAAGCTGAGATAATCCTCTGCTATGCTCATGCCATATTCGATCAAGCTTAGCCCTTTACAAATGGCTGAGTTATATCCAAAATATTTTGATTCTGCCCCACTGTCCATTAGAAGTAATAATTGCACACTAACTAATGCGTCTTGCTTTAGCAGTGTTATTCAGAGTCATTTTGATTGGCGATTTAAGGTGCCTGGACATATTCAGATTGTATTGTTATGTTCACAAAATTTGTTCAGTTTTACAGTGGCTACAATTTTCTTATATATTGTTAGTGAAAAGTTGCGACTCCCCGTAAGTAAGAAAAAATATTTTTTAGTTCTATTAAAAACAAATGCGAGAATAATTTATTTTTCGGCACAAAATGTCAATAAAATTTTTTCAACGAATCCTCAGCTACATTATTATCGAACAAAGTTTACCGCTATCACCTAGTATGAATGAGATATTAGGCAAAAACTGTCATCAACTTGAAGGACCAACTGATTTTCAGAATCTTTTGAGGTCTATATTTTTCAGAATCTTTTGAGGTCTAGAAATAAAAATTTTTCACCAATATCGCCAAAACGAGTACATAGTTTAGATACACTTTCGCAGTAGAATCGAACCTATGTATACTGTATATATTCCATGTATTTTATTCACTGTTGTACTGTGTAATAAAAGCTTAAATTAATTTTTTGGCCTAAATATTAAATATTGTAATTTTTGTTTACAAAAATTAGTAAAATATGTTCTTTAGATCATTGCACTCAATTCATATAAGAAATAAAAATCACAAACACTTTAAAAACAATCAAGAAATACCTATTAAAGAAAAATATCAACAATAAGAATATCAACAATAACAACAACAATAATACTAGAAATAATCTTATGCTAATTTCTCTTGTGCTCATATTTTATTTTAAACAACTCTTAAATTGTAACTTTGGAAATAATTTTAAATACAAACTCTAAATTTTTGTGTGTTTGCTTATAAAAAGAAATAACAAAAATATGAATACACGAAGTGAATCGTCTGCCAAGAGGTTGAGAGAGTCAAAAACAAAGAATGTTGCGCCGGAAACAGTAGAGAGTGATGTATCGGTAAATTCTGAGATATCTGAACTCTTATTTTCAAACTCGAACGATGCAACTATACGCACACGATTATGGAACTGGCTGGATACAAAGTTTACTAAACAAAATGAGTATATTAAAGAGCAATCAGATTTAATAAAAACAACTATTGAAAACAATAAGAGTTCCCTAATACAAGAAATTGAAAAAAAGTTTAGTGATCTTAAAAATGAGATAGGTGACTTGAAAAATGAATTTAATCAAATTAATGAAAGAGTAAACAAGTTAGAGGTTGCCAACAATGAAATTGACAAATTAAAAGATGATGTGCATAAACTCAATTTAAAAATTCTAACACAAGATAATTCGGTTGTTGCATCTGACATCAGGATAACTGGTATACCATTTTATAAGAATGAGGATTTGTCTAACATGTTTGAGAATATTTGTGGTACGTTAAGTATAAGAGTACCCCCTCACAAAGCTATTTTTAGGGTAAAACATTTTAAACATATTCGTGACGTGAGTGACCCACCAATTATAATTAGAATGAACTCGCCCTTCGAGAAAAACTTGTTCTTGAAAAATGCTGCTGGTTATCGGCGTAAATGCAAATCTGCACTTTGCTTAAACAATGCAGGTTTCAATAGTAATAAGCCATTTTACATCAACGAGAACTGAACTCCGCATAACCATGTTATTTTTAAAACAGCACTGGCTTTAACAAAAGATAATTGTTTGAATGCTGCTTTCACTCAACGTGGAATTGTATATGTAAAAAAATTCGACAAAAATGATCCTATTAGAATTGATTTTCCTGATCAATTGGACCAATTTTTTCGGACTTGAAGGCAATTTCACGGCGTTAGCTTTATATATTTTATTTATAACTAGCATTATCTATGTACTATTTGAATCTTTAACAATTTTTGACTATTTATTAATTTTATTTCAATTTATACTTATATTTATTTGTCTCTTATCACAATGTCAAACTTACTGCATTACAAAAATATTTATTTCTTACGTTGCTATTAGAGGTTTTTATTTCACCGTTAAGTATGGTATTGGATAATATTTCTACCGCAGGAAACAATTCCAAAGTCATAACGATGAACATGGTTAGGATTTTAGCCAAGCACAAGAAAGGTCTTAAAATAATACATATAAATGCCCAAAGTCTAAACAATAAAGTTGATGAGTTTAGGTATGTTTTTGAAAATTCAAACATCGACATCGTATGCATATCCGAAACATGGCTCTCTCCTGCGACCCCAGATAGTTTTTTTCCCTTAGTGGGTATAAAGTATTTAGAGAAGATAGAAATGGTAATGCTGGCGGGGTAGCTATTTTTGTAAAAGATAATATATCTTGCAAAATTCGTGTAAAATCTTCAAGTAATAAATTAATAAATGAAGAAAAAGTTGAGTTTATATTCATTGAAGTAATCTCTGATGGCAAGAAAATGTTAGTAGGATGCGTTTATAGGCCAAATAAAAGGATTTGCTTATCAAATTTCTTCACAACCCTGGAATCACTGACCCCTGGTTATAATGATGTTATTATATCAGGTGATTTTAACTCGAATTTGCTTATAGAATCAAACTTAACTGACAATATGTTGTCTCTTGGATTAACTCCCACTAATACAGTTAACCCAACACACCATACAGAAACCAATAGAACCTTGCTTGATATTTTCTTTGTTGCAGATATGTCAAACGTAATATTATATGACCAAATATCTGCTCCGTGTTTTTCAAAACATGATTTAATTTTTTTAACATATCACTTTAACGTTCCTACGTCACAATCTACAATTTACTATCGTGATTTCAAAAATGTTAACTACAACGTCCTTGAAGAGAGAATTTCACTTATAGATTTGACTCCTCTGTACTACATGCCTAATGTTGATGAGCAAGTTTCTTTTTTTGAAAATAAAATACAAGGTCTGTATGATGACATTATTCCAATTAAATCTAAAATAATAAGCCCTAGAACAAAACCTTGGTTTTCTGCTCGAATTAAGCTCCTAATTTATAAAAGAGACATTGCCTATTCGAGGTGGAAACGTTTTAGAACACCGGAGTTGAAGGCTGAATTTAAAGCTGCGAGAAGAGATGTCAATACTGGCATCAGAATTGCAAAAACTGAGTACTACTCTAGACGTTTTGGTTCAGCGGTAGACTCTAGGCAAACATGGAAATATATTAGAGAAATCGGGGTTGGTAGAATAGATAGTGTAAACAATTGCCAATTAGATGTTGAAGAACTTAACAGAGCATTTACAAATATACCTCTATTACCAACTGATAGCAGTTTTTATAGCCTTTCAGGTCTTAGTTCTAATAATCCTGAATCCCTGAATCTTTTTGAATTCTCTTGTGTGAGTCAATCAGAAGTCCTTTTATGTTTTAATTTAATTAAGTCTAATGCTGTAGGCTGTGACAACATTCACCCAAGATTTATAAAAATGTTGCTACCTGTACTTTTGCCTTATATAACTCATATATTTAACAGTATTATAATGACTAGCACCTTTCCGTCGAAATGGAAATATGCAAAAATAGTGCCGATACCGAAAATTGATTCTGAATTTAGGCCAATAGCTATTCTGTGTTACCTGTCTAAAGTTCTGGAAAAAATACTTCATTTTCAAATCTCATCATATATTAGGGAAAATAATTTATTGAATGATAAACAATCAGGCTTTCGTATAAATCATAGCTGTGTTTCTGCGCTATTGGATGTATCTGAAAATGTACGACGCGAACTAGATGACGGTAAAGTAAACTTTTTGGTCCTTCTTGATCATTCAAAAGCTTTTGACATGGTTGATCACAGCATGCTTACCATGAAGTTTAGGCGTTTTTTTAATTTTTCTGAAACTTCAACACGGCTTTTATCATCTTACCTTTTAAATCGTTCACAATTTGTTCAATCGAAAAATGCCCAATCAGCTGCATTAGGTTTATCTAGAGGTGTACCTCAAGGGTCAATTCTTGGACCACTCCTTTTTACAATTTATATAAATGATTTGCCAAACCAACTCTTGCACAGTAAAATTCATATGTACGCCGATGATGTGCAGTTATACTTAAGTAGTCCAATAAAATCTGTCACTGAAAATATTGTGAGGCTCAACGATGAATTAAATAAAATTTACCTATGGGCAACGGCTAATGGACTTTGTTTAAACCCTCATAAGTCAAAGTGCTTAGTAATTCGGAATAGAACACTAGACTCTAATATCAGTCTAGACATTTTAATAAATGGAGAAAAGATCAATATTGTGAATGCTGCCAAAAACCTAGGGCTTATTTTCAATAATAGCCTAACTTGGAAAAATCATATTAATACACTTGTAGGCCAAACGTATATAAAGCTGAGGTGTCTTTGGTCGACACAATATTATACTCCTCTAAATATAAGGCAAGTGATTGCAAAATCATATCTTCTCCCAGGTATAATGTACGGTTGTGAACTCTTTGCAAATTGCGATTCTACTAGCAAAAGAAAGCTGAATGTTATATATAATAATATTGTAAGATATACATATGGCTTGGGAAGATATGATCATGTGTCCCTTTTTTCCTCCAAGCTTTACGGTGTTTTATTCAACAATCTTCTTAATATTCGTGTACTCTTACTGTTACATAAAATTATTTATTCTGAGGTTCCACGATATCTTAGTGATAAAATTAGGTTTGCTAGATCACTTAGAGGTAAAAAGATTATAATTCCCTTACACAGGTTTCTTGTATCAGAAAGGCACTTCTTCATTCATGCGGTACGCCTTTGGAATTGTCTTCCTGATAGTCAGCAAATTAATAGCAACGTATGTAGTTTTAAGAAATTTTTGTTTAATTATTTCGCACGACAGTAAATCATTATTCTCAAAAATAAATAATTTTTAATTTAATTTACTTTTATCTTTACAAATCTGTATCTAATTGTCTTTACATATGTCTAACTAACGATTCATGCTTTCCTGTACTTTAAATATAAGATTAAATCTTGTTGTATAGGTATTGAATAAATGAATAAATAAATAAATAGAATATAATTAAATGAACATCATGTTTAAGTGTCATGTTTTGTGGTTAATATGAACTTATCTCTCTCTCTAGTTACTTTTTGGAAATGTATTGTTTTAGTCTAGACAAGTTAATAAGTTGACCAAAAATTTATTTTAATACTTTTTTTTTTAAATTATATTTATTTGGGTTGCAGAGATTTTCTTCATTGTTCATCCAAAAAGTCTCGCAACTATTAAACTGCCCCGTACTATTGCCGACTTAAAAAAAACAATTCACCTTATAATAAATCCAATTTCCTCACGTACATTATTATTTGCTTGATTTTTTTTTTTAATTATACCATTTCTCTTTGAAACTACTCTTTTCATTATTTTTAAAATATAAATTTATTAAATCAATCTACCATACCAAAACTGGCTATTGGAATGCTACAAAAAAACGGCGGATATTAAAATCTCAATTTGTTTATTTTTTATTCAACGTTTGTTACAATTAAAAGTTACTGAAAAAATGAAATATACTCATCTTAAACGACAGTTAAACGCAATTAATCTTGTACGTCCATGGTAAAAAAGTAGAGACCAGTAACAATGAAATTTTAAATTAAAATAATACAAACGTAAAAAAACGCAAAAAACGCATCAAATAATATAAAATACTGCAATAAAAACTTTAATAAACAAAACTATTTACTACATGTAACAGGGGTTATGTCAATATCACTGCGAAATGAAATAAAAAGGAATAATTCAGAAATATTTAAACTTTATTTTTTAGATTATCTGTAGATATAACCTACGAATTCATATTACCCAGTAAACATTTTTAATTAAAATTGTTAAGAAAATAATAACTTTAAAATTCTTTTAATACTGATTGATATATCAAACAGATAACTTTAAAAATTATTCAACATAATTCTAACATATAACAAATGATGTATATTTTTTTTTAATCATAATATTTTTGAATATAATCAACTAAAAGAATTATTGTGAAATTTTATCTAACGTTGCTTACAATATAAACAAATCAACTACCAAAAGTGTGTAGGGTGCAGATCTTAATACTAACACTTGCATGGAATCATACATTTATGCAACAATATTCCATTTGGAGTTTGTTATGTGTTACGTATGCATAGAATGACTACATTTTATATTCAATGTTCATATAAAGGGTGTTTTTTATAGGGGTATAGAACTTTAAGTTGCAATAAAACAACGATGGGTTATTCTATTGACATGAATTTTATTTATCCGAAAGATAATCTTGTGGCATTACATTTTAAATATGATTTCTGGCATATGACCGAAACGGCTGGTGCGGATGTAGTCCAATCTGGACTCCAATTTTCGATGACTTTTTCCCACATTTGTAGACGTATAAAGGCAATAACACGGCGAATGTTGTCTTCCAAATGGTCAAGCGTTTGTGACTAATCCGCATAGACCAATAGCCCCACAGAAAGTAGGCTAGCGGTGTTAAATCACAAGATCTTGAAGGCCAATTCACAGGTCCAATGTCTTTCAATAAATCTATTGTGGCACGAGCTGTGTGACATGTCGCGCCGTCTTGTTGAAACCACATCTCCTGGACATCATGGATATTCAATTCAGGAATGAAAAAGTTAGTAATCATGGCTCTATACCGATCACCATTTACTGTAACGTTCTGGCCACCATCGTTTTTGAAAAAGTACGGTCCAATGATTCCACCAGCCCATAAAGCGCATCAAACAGTCAGTTTTTCTGGATGTAACGGTATTTCGACATGCACTTGAGGATTACCTTCACTCCAATTGTGGCAGTTTTGTTTGTTGACGTAGCCATTCAACCAGAAGTGCGCTTCATCGCTAAACAAAATTCGCTTATGAAAATCGGGAACAACGGTAATATCGTTTTGGGCACTATTTGCAAGCGTTGTTCAGACGTGAGTCTATTCATGATGAATTGCCAAACCAAACTGAGAATAAATCACTTGACGGCTGTTAAATCGGTCGCCATCTTGAAAAGTAATGCCAACTTAAAGTTCTATACCTCTATAAAAAACACCCTTTACTTAAAAACACAACTTAACTCAAACTCACAACTACATTTTTAAAAATTTCATTTAAAATGAAATCAAATTGTATGGGGATGCAAACACATACACATGCACACAAACACACGTGACTTGTTATATTTTTATTATGAATTCATGTTAAGTTTTTCTTTTTTCTGTTAAACTTGTATGTAAATAAATGTATGGGTGTATGTATTTCTTTTAATACCCTGCAAACATTTTAAAGCTGAGTGTTTTATCATTGATTTAAAATGTATCTTTGTAATAAATTACACTTCTTCTGCAGTGGTGTACTTTTTATTTAATAATCGGATTCTACCCAAACTTAAATAAATATTTCTATATATATAAAGCACAAAATGTGTTTGTTTGTTTGTTGAAAAGCAGTTTCGATCTTTCTGGAATTTTCACAGTTTGTTAGGATTGGTAAATATTTATCATCGTGTTGCTTCGTAAGAGTAATAGGTAGCGCCTTGAAATTTTACACTTGTAACCTTTATATTAACATACATAGCTTAGAGAAACACATACTGGATTAGAACAAGGGGCGTGGTACCTCCCATTTAAACTGAAGAATTTATTATTCTGTATCTAGAGAACTGCAATAGCTAGCGTCTTGGAATTTTGCATCAGTAACCCCATATTAACGAATATAAGATAAATACAGTTTGAATTGGGACAGTGGACCAGGTATATCTCATAAAAAATGAAAAATTATTATCGTGTACATAAAAAACTTAAATAGGATTGTTCTTGAAAGTGGGTACAAATAACCGCGATCCCCAAGCGTATACTTTAGAAAAACATAGGATGAATTGGGACAGTGAGCGTGGTACATCCAATACAAAGTAAAAAATTATTATAGTGTACCTAAAAACTGAATAGATAGACGTTGCACAAATAACCTTTATACTGATGTTCATAGCCTAGCAAAATACAAACTGGATTGGGGCAGTAGTAGCTCCTATACAAAGTGAACAATTATTATCGTGTACTTAGAGAGATGTCGAGCCTTAAAAATTTGCACAAGTAACCCTCATACTAATGTTCATAAGCCAGCAAAATTCTGTCTGGTAACTTCCATACAAAAAAATACTATTATAGTGTAAATACGCATAGTCTAGAAAAAAGTAGATTGGATGGTACCAGTAGGCGTCATACCTTGCAAGGATGATAGCAGTCAAGGTTACGCCATCCCGAAAATAAAATTGAAATTTTCTGCTCATATCGGCCTAAAGACGTCACGAAAATGTCTTCCCATTGGGTAATAATTCTAATTGAGAGTATAACTAGAAATTATGAGAGTTTTTTAATATTAATTATAAGAGTTTCTTTGCAGGGTTGTTAATTTTTGCCTATTACTTAAATTTATTTGTACCTATTTTTTTGAAGCAATTTGTTGATTACCCACTTGGCAACCTTAAATTTGCCGAACAACTTCATCTTACGGGAAAACATGCGCATGACGTAATTTTGTATTTTATCACTCTTGGTACCTTGCATATAAACTGAAACAGCTTTATATTCTCACGATGCGTGCGTTTTCGAGATAAAAGTTGGCCATACTTTTCTTCCAAGTGTTTAATGCATTTTTGTTTTGGATGGGTATAGCGAAGCGCACCGAGGATAGCTAGTATCTTATAATTATCAATTTTGTGTATGTAATATTTGTATGTAATATAGTGTTATTAAGATAAAGGATATTTTTCAGGACGTTAAGTCCTTCCGCTTTGAATAAAATTTTACACACAATGCTAGTGGTATGTGTATCAACATGGCCACTTTTTGTAATTTATCAGGTATTATTGAAGCTAAACTTACATTTTTAAATTTTAGGACAAATACACTCCGTGTAAAACCACTTTTAATGAAAGCAGTGCATCATCTTGCACTCTTGCTTAAAGTAAGTGTTATTTGTTATGTTACGTATAGATGTATGTATAAGTAGGAAGTAGGCGTGTCCTTGCACCGATTTTTTCAAAAAATCATCAATTGCAAAAACAACTGATAACTCTTTCTTATATGGTGTTTCACTATCAATTAAATATATTTTTTATTACAAGGACTTCAATCAAAACAAACCTTTCCAAATTGGTAAAAACAGTGTTAAATATATCCTATGCTTATACATACATCTATACGTAACACAAAAAATAACACTTACTTTAAGCAAGAGTGCAAGATAATGCACTGCTTTCATTAAAAGTGGTTTTACACGGAGTGTATTTGTCATATGACTTGTCACTTTTCCATGTGTAAATTCTATACACGACGTGTGAACCCTTTGACACATAACATGTGTATTTTCCATGTGTACAATACATATGACATTTTTCATTTAGAACGTGTTCTATTTTGATGTGACAAAGCATCTGACATCCTGTAATGCCAACTTGATATTTTGCTATTTTACGCTTTTTGTAGTACCAAAAGCGCTAAAAATGTGGTAAAAGCACTAGGTTTGCATCTTTGCATCAGCTGTGGTTGGAAATAAAAAATTGTGTGTGGCGGCAAATTATATATTGTATTATGTCACATGTAATTACACATGTACGTTTAACAGCAAAAATTAAAACCGTATGTAAAATGGCTATTTTGACAAACACATGAAATTACATATGGGTTATCAAACTGACAAGTCATATGACAAATACACGCCGTGTAAAAACCATTTTAAGTATTCAAACACAAATCAATAGCGATAAAACACTTCCACAAGAACTTTCGAAAAAGATTTTCCCAAATGGAAAATTTTTGTGTCATTTTCAATAGAAAAATGTTTGCTGGGTATGAATATATGATTGTGCTTGTTTGGTTATTATGTGAATATTTGATTTTCAGTTTATTTTTTGTTAAGAGTTAAAAACTTATTTGCTGTGCTTCTTCATACATATGGCGCCATGTGGTTGTTTTTGTTATTTTTGCTGTTAATGGTCGTGGCTGTTGCTGTTCTTGTTTTTGTTTCTGTTTTTTGCTGTTGCTGCTGCTGTTTTTGTTGTTTGTAAATAGCATTGGCTACTGTTATTTATATTTTTCATTTTATACTAAAAAAAAACTTTATTTTTTTATTTGTTGTTTCTGTCTGTTTATGAACATGTCATTGGTGTATTGGTCAAAGGTTTTGTTTCTCATCTCAAAAAGTTAAAGTTAAATAAAGTTTTCATATTGTTTTGATTATTGTGAACACATTATAAAGTTGTAATTTTATGCTGAAAATGAAGTGAAAATTATATAAAAAATTTTATTAAGAGTCCTAAGGGACACTATGAATTTTATGAAATTTATTATTTATATTGATGGCTTAAAACAAAATAAACAAATAGAAAACTTATATTTTATATTATGCTGTATATTATGGATAGGTATTTTTCAAGTTGATAATTCAGAACTTGTTAAAAAGGAGTACGGTTTT